>BSBK01006154.1:0-187500 GCA_027943335.1 Chamaecyparis obtusa | reverse complement strand
ATTATTACACATCACACATGGCAGATGCACCGATTCCCCCTGCAGAACTATTTTCACGCACAATAGAGAGATTCAATGACTGCAAGAATCTATAAATAATCTGTCTAGCTCTACTGTCTATAAGAGCACATGTCAGTCCATCCTTAATAGCTTGATTAGCATTAGGGATGACATTCATGGTACCACTCCCTATGCCCCAGATATTATAGAGGCCATACTTGAGAGAAAGAGACAAGAGGTTGGCTCTGGTCTTTCTCTTAAGGAGGTACAGGCTTTAGTGCCTAAAGCAACCCTAAAAGGGGAAGTTTTCCCATCTTATGCAGATAAAAATTATGTGAAGGGGTATCAGGTTACCAAGTGTGAGGATCCTGCTATATTAGCATTGATATACCCTAGATTTCTAGCTACCCATGGTCGTTATCCAAATAACGACCAGATTCCACTATACTTTGCATAGTAGATTTTTGTTGAGGTTCATTTAGGTCATGCTGTTAATTACATTGATTTGCCAGCACATCTAGGACATGGGCATGGCAGGCTTGCTGATAGAGATGCTTATCGTCAAGCTGATCGACAAAGACTAGTACATAGGGCCATTATTGGTCAGAGGGCACTTGCTATAGGTCCTTCATTAGGCCATGTTGTAGATGATGTTATTCATAGCACCTAGCTTTGAGCTACAATTGATAGTGTGGGGGACATTGTAGCAGCTACCACATCCATATCTAGTGATCAGGTTGGTCAGTACCTAATGTCTCGACGACACTCCAGATCATTAGGTGGAGCATCCACTAGTAGGACCGTAGATGACATGTACACTACAACATGCATCCCTTCACTTTCTAGCCTGGAGGGACTTACAGGAGAGATGACACATGTGACACTGACTAGCTTGGCTAAGGATCTATTGGATGCATATGGATTTAAAGCAACAGAGCATGATATCCCCATATCAGAGGTTAGATCTTGTGTGGGTACTATTAGATACACTCAGCCACATCCTTCTCACCTAGACCATGGCCATAGTGGCAGTGCTTGTGAGGATCCACCTACTAACCACTCTATTGCTGCACAGAGAGAGGCACAACATACAAACCCTTTAGTCAATGCAGGGCATCAATTCTCTGATGTTGGCCTTGACGATGTTGAGTTCAGCATGACCACTACAGGTTATCTAGATTTTTTGACACATGATGATATGACTTCCATGCCATCTCATCTAGTTAGTCCATTGCATTCATCATTAGAGAGGTGTGTGCAGTCTACTCATGTTGTAGATGCAAATTTGAGCTTGGACTAGACATAGCAAAATCTTGATACCTTGGTTGATAGGATTGAGGCTAGGGAATCTGAGTACTATTAGTTTCCACCACCTACACAGGTATAAATCAGATTATATACATGTATTTTTAATATTACAATTAAATTTAAATTTATTTTCAAAATTTCAATCAATTGAAATTTACATGCACATGCGCGTATATATATGATATATATTTTTTGTCTACCAGGATATGCCTCTTGTTACTCCTTCTTTGGGCACTGATCGTGTACATCATTGGGATTCACTCGATGATGACATCAATAGTGGACAGGTGAGTTTTTAATTTATTATCTATGTTCCACACACTTTATAACATGTTTTCTTGTACAATGTTTATATATCTTAATTTATATATATCTCTTTCTTTGTAGGGATCTGCACATCCTTCAGAGCATGATAGTCACTCTGGGTGTGACTGCTTAGTGAGGAGTCAACATGATGAGTCATAGGCACATTCATATTTGATTAGAGACATATTTCATATTATGTATATATATATATATATATATATTCACATGTGTTTGATGAACTATATTTAATTTCTAAACTCTACATAACTGATTGATGTGTTTGATGTTATATTTCATTTCTAGACGGGCTTTTGATAGAATGTTTGACACATGATTGATTCATATGTTTTATATTTACAGTACTTGATCTACACATGATTGATGTTTCATGCATGTTATATATATACTTTCACTCTAGATACGTGTGCATGTGTGATGAAATTGTAAATTTTCAATACTTTCAATAGATTACATACACATACATGTACATGTTTAATTTAAATTTGATGAACTTGATTTCAATAGATTACATACATGAATGATGTTTCATTGTACACATGTTTTTTTAATGAAAGTTATGAATGATGTAAATTTGACACATGTGATAGCTATATAATTGAGGTCCCTAGATGTTTCATTGAATCTTACTTATATATTTAAATGTACATTCGATAATAGTTGTGCATGTACTTTTAATTTAATGTTGTTGTACTTAAAGTAGATTTTATATTTAAAACATGCATGTCCTAATGTAACACATGCAAATTCAATACATACACACATTCATATTCCAAAGTTAGAGTATTTCATATTTAGGTAGATAATTAATATATCATAGATCCACTTGTAAGACATAAATTTGAGATCTATATATATTCTTAATTTTTAATTTAATTCAAGCTCCATTCACTATGGGCACCAGTAGGAAAGAATGGAGCTAAGAAAACCTCTAGTCTCGCCCGTGAAAAATTTAGTTCAAATCATATTTCATGTGTGATTTAGTCCACATCAAGTGGTTCATCTCTCTCTCAAATAACATTTAATATTATCTCATGGTCGTCAGTATTAAGTCTCCACTTATGAATGCCATGTCCCATCACAGGAACAAGAGATAGGACAGTGGCAATTACAAGAAGACTATACTGATAAACCTTATTGTTAGGTTGATAATCAATAAAATGAATCCCATGTTTAAGTATTTTGGTTTTCTTCAAATATGTTCCTTGCATGACAACTAAACCTGCATAATGTGTTCCTCAATGTTAAATATATAGATACATGATAAATACTAACCATATATAAACAAACTTAAATACAGTACTAGAACCTGTGGGAAACATAATTCCATCGCTTGTTTCATTCTGTGTTAGCTTCAGCCTCTCCTTGTAGCAACGTAATAAATACTAACTAACGCCTTCCACATTTCCAGGCTCTGCTACTACTGCAAAAATATGTCCTGCATTTAAAGTGAACTTTTAATTTTAGGAACTTGTAAATATAAATTAAACAAACTTTATTTAAAGAATTGAGTTTATGAATCCTTTTTAAAAACATGTACATGTAAACACACACGTACCAATTTTGATCAAACCTGAAATATGGTCATAATCTATAGAATGTCATCAAAGCTTTCATCCTGAATGTCATTTGTGTTTGTAACATCTAGTGGAACCAAATTCCATTCACTATCTACATTTTTGGTTGATACATTCATCATAGTTTTTAGAAATGCAGTCATAACAAAAGCATGAATAATCTCTAGTGTACAATGACCACACATTACTATCCGTACTCATAATTGAATGTAGGGATCTTGTTTTGTCTACTCTCTTACATCCATGGATTGATCTTCTGTCAACACCTGAACAATAGAGAGGTCACATGTAAAAATTAAAGACATATATATTATAAGTTAACTCAAACAATGATCAATAAATTTAAAATTAGTACCTGTTATCTCCCAGAATACTCGGAAGGGTATGACTCGATCTGATCATGATGATGTGTTATCATGATTTGGCACCATAAAATGCATCTTGCACCACTCAACTACATCATGAGCATTATTTAAATGATATCCCTGATATTCCAGTTGATACTTTCTTAAAGCATGTTTAATACAAGCTCCCACACCATCATGCTCTCCCTTTCCATGTCCACTCTCAAAGAAACTCCAAATATGTGGTATCTTTTGGTAACGATGATATCTACATAGTGTGTAAAATGGCCTTGCTGATTTAAGTTGTGTTGCACATCCATTCGACCAAATAAAATGCTTTTCAATTTTGATGCCTTTGTTTTCCAAATATCCAAAAAATGTCTTAAAGAAATGCTCGACAAAATGTATGTCATGCTCTTTATCATCACTAATGTAAAAGTGATATTCTTTCTTTATGACTCATGCTTCATATGTACTTTCAACACCATCCAAATCTAATTGTGCATGTTGATAAGACACATGTACCATGATAGTCACCTGCTCTGTATAGTAGTATTATGCTTGAAGTTATTTTTGAGATACAAAGGAGTAGTTCTCTACAAAATCAACAACCAATAAAATCATTCCAACTGGAAAATATTCTTTTTGTATTTGGAATTGTTTTGCTTGCCATTTAGCAAAAAAAACATGTCATATGTATGGTTGAATCAATTTATGAAAATTCTCGATAAATGTTGCAACAGGTATCTCGTCTTCTACATATTCCAACCTTGTTGATTCTTTCTTGACTTTTGTTTCAGACTTTATGTACTTGTATCTCTTACATTTTATCATCCTCACCATGTCAGTATCTTCAAGTCTCAAAGGAAATTTAGCCAAATCCCTGCATGTTTGACAAGTTCCTCTTATGCAATCTATTTCAGGTATTTCATGATCAATTGATTTGTTACACAAGATTGATGTTATGAATTGACTTGGACGTTTAGGAAAATCATTTTGAGAACCACCACTTTCTTCTATCATCTTTCTAAACCCTTGGTAGTAGAGATTGAATTCAATGTGATATCGACAACAACAAGTTTCAAAAGATTTATTTATCTTTACAAAAAATGGCTTAAATCTTTCAAACATTGTTTGTCCAATCTTAATGTCAGGATTTGAGTTACAAAATGAGAGATACAATTCATGTTGTGTGGTGTCCAACCAATGTTTTGTGTGCTGGAAATATTCCTTAGGCCCAATCCTCTTCTTGATAACATCTCTTGTATTTGGTGAAGGATGAGTATGATCAGTCCAAAATGACGTAACTAAGTTCCTAATTATTTCATTAATTCTATCAGACCGGGGAGCTCTACACATTAGTGCCCAATTACCTTCCAATTTAGTATCATCCAAATTGATTCTTCTTTTCAAATAGTGTTTCATTATCTTCCTACTGTACCCAATCTGAGATGAAAGTGAAGAAATTTGTCTTCTTTGGCACATGTTTTTATTTAAAATAGATGTCAGTGTCACTCTTCTTGAAATGGACCTATCTATAGATCTAGTTGTTTTCCCAATGGAATGCAAACCTTCCTTAACATTGTCAACAATATTTTTTTGTACGTTACTTGATTTTAACTTTTTCAAACTTGCATCTACACCTAATAATTTTAATGGCTCTTTTAACTAATCTTTAACAAGTGTAATTGATAATAGTTGAGTTTTTTCAAGTGTACCAAGATTCTCAAATTGTTTCATTATTTGCTTAGACTTTTTACTCAATGCCCTCTTCATAATATTTATGGGTTGTTTAGCATAATCTCTCAATTTTTCCACATCCATTTCAATTAAATGATCTATTCTTTTACGATTAATTTTTCTCTTCAACTGTTGGAGTAGACTATCATTCACATATGTTTCTTGCACTTCCACTGCAAATAAAATAAAATAAAAAATCTTAATATCTCATCTTAAGGGGACCTTCATGAAATATGTATTTACAAACTCTTGAACATGTTGTACCTATAATAATTTATACATTAATGAGAGAAACACATAATTGTTTGACCTTGGGTTGAATCAACTTGGGATGCCCTTTGTCCAACATTTTCATCATCAAAGGCTACATGTACACAACAAAAACAATAACTTATTCTTAGGGGAAAGACCCAAAATGTATATTCACCAATAAGAGACTAAATTGAGAGAGTCAGTGAGAGAAAGAGAGAGATGTGTACTTATTTGATATTCTAAGACTTGTGCTTATTGAGCTTGTGATAACCCTTCTCCAACTTCTGAAGGTTGGGCTTGTTGAGCTTGTGATGACCCTTCTCCAACTTCTGAAGGTTGGGCTTGTTGAGCTTGTGATGACCCTTCTCCAACTTCTGAAGGTTGGGCAGCTTGTTCAGCTTGTGATTCTTGAGCATTTCCTACACATGTATGAAGTATAAATTGGTCATAATTAGTATAAGTTGGTCCATATTAGGTCCTAATTGGTCCTAATTGGTCCTAATTGAGTATAAATTGGTCATAATTGAATCTAATAGGTCGTAATTAGGTCCTAATTGGTCATAATTGTGTCTAGTTGGTCCTAATTGAGTCTAGTTGGTCCATATTGGTCTTAATTGAGTCTAGTTGGTCATAATTGTGTCTAGTTGGTCCTAATTGGTCCTAATTGAGTCTAAATAGTCCTAATTGAGTTTAGTAGGTCATGTTAGGTCCTAATTAGTCCATATTAGGTCCTAATTGGTCCTAATTGACTATAATTAGATCTAATAGGTCATAATTGAATCTAATAGGTCCTAATTAGGTCCTAATTGTTCCTATTTGGTCATAATTGAGTCTAGTTAGTCCTAATTGAGTCTAATAGGTCATGTTAGGTCCTAATTGGTCCATATTAGGTCCTAATTGGTCCCAATTGAGTCTAATTGGTCCTAATTGAGTCTAATAGGTCATATTAGGTCCTAATTGGTCCTAATTGAGTTTAGTAGGTCATGTTAGGTCCTAATAGGTCCTAATTAGGTCCTAATTGGTCATAATTGTGTCTAGCTGGTCCTAATTGAGTCTAGTTGGTCCATATTAGGTCCTAATTGGTCCTAATTGAGTATAATTAGATCTAATAGGTCATAATTGAATCTAATAGGTCCTAATTGGTCATAATTGTGTCTAGTTGGTCCTAATTGTGTCTATTTGGTCTTAATTGAGTCTAGTTGGTCATAATTGTGTCTAGTTGGTCTTAATTGGTCCTAATTGGTCCTAATTGAGTATAATTAGTCCTAATTGAGTTTAGTAGGTCATGGTAGGTCCTAATTGGTCCATATTAGGTCCTAATTGGTCCTAATTGAGTCTAATTGGTCCTAATTAAGTCTAATAGGTCATATTAGGTCCTAATTGATCCTAATTGACTATAATTGGATCTAATAGGTCATAATTGAATCTAATAGGTCCTAATTAGGTCCTAATTGTTCCTAATTGGTCATAATTGAGTCTAGTTAGTCCTAATTGAGTCTAATAGGTCATGTTAGGTCCTAATAGGTCCTAATTGGTCCTAATTGAGTCTAATTAGTCCTAATTGAGTTTAGTAGGTCATGTTAGGTCCTAATTAGGTCTTAATTGGTCATAATTGTGTCTAGTTGGTCCTAATTGAGTCTAGTTGGTCCATATTAGGTCCTAATTGGTCCTAATTGAGTATAATTAGATCTAATAGGTCATAATTGAATCTAATAGGTCCTAATTAGGTCCTAATTGGTTATAATTGTGTCTAGTTGGTCCTAATTGAGTCTAGTTGGTCCATATTGGTCCTAATTGAGTCTAGTTGGTCCTAATTGAGTCTAGGTGTTCCTAATTGAGTCTAATAGGTCATATTAGGTCCTAATTGGTCCTAATTGACTATAATTAGATTTAATAGGTCATAATTGAATCTAATAGGTCCTAATTAGGTCCTAATTGTTCCTAATTGGTCATAATTGAGTCTAGTTGACCTCCTAATTGAGTCTAGTTGGTCCATATTAGGTCCTAACTAGTCCTAATTAAGTCTAATTAGTCCTAATTGAGTCTAATAGGTTATGTTAGGTCCTAATTGGTTCATATTAGGTCCTAATTGGTCCCAATTGAGTCTAATTGGTCCTAATTGAGTCTAATAGGTCATATTAGGTCCTAATTGGTCCTAATTGAGTCTAATTAGTCCTAATTGAATTTAGTAGGTCATGTTAGGTCCTAATTGGTCCTAATTGAGTCTAATTGGTTCTAATTAGTCCTAATAGGTCCTAATTAGTCCTAATAGGTCCTAATTAGTCCTAATTAGGTTCTAATAGGTCCTAATAGGTCCTAATTAGTCCTAATAGGTCCTAATTAGTCCTAATAGGTCCTATTAGTTCCTAATTAGTCCTAATAGGTCCTATTAGTTCCTAATTAGTCCTAATAGGTCCTATTAGTTAGTATTAGGTTCATATAGGTTCAAATTAGGTTTGAATAGGTCCTAATAGGTTCTAATTAGGTCCATATAGGTTCTAATAGGTCCTAATTAGTCCTAATAGGTCCTAATAGGTCCTATTAGGTCCTAATTAGTCCTAATAGGTCCTATTAAGTCCTAATTAGTCCTAATATGTCCTATTAGGTAGTATTAGGTTCATATAGGCTCTAATTAGGTTCTAATAGGTCCTAATAGGTTCTAATAGGTTCTAATTAGGTCCTAATAGGTCCTAATTAGTCCTAATTAGGTGCTAATAGGTGCTAATAGGTCCTAATTAGTCATAATAGGTCCTAATAGGTCCTAATTAGTCATAATAGGTCCTAATAGGTCCTAATTAGTCATAATAGGTCCTAATAGGTCCTATTAGGTCCTAATTAGTCCTAATAGGTCCTATTAGATCCTAATTAGTCCGAATAGGTCCTAATTCATCCTAATAGGTCCTAATTAGTCCTAATTAGGTTCTAATAGGTCCTAATTAGTCGTAATAGGTCCTAATTAGTCCTAAAAGGTCCTATTAAGTCCTAATTAGTCCTAATTGAGTCTAATTAGGTATTAATTGGTTCTCATTGATTCTAATTAGGTCCTAATAGTCCTAGAATAGGTCCTAATTAGTCCTAATAAGTCCTATTAGTCCAAATAGGTCTACAATTAGGTCTAGTTAAGTCTAATAGACCTGTACAATATCACATTTACATGAACATTAAGACAACTTTTGACCATCAACTCAAAATAT
The DNA here is from genome assembly GCA_027943335.1 of Chamaecyparis obtusa. Taxonomy (NCBI): domain Eukaryota; kingdom Viridiplantae; phylum Streptophyta; class Pinopsida; order Cupressales; family Cupressaceae; genus Chamaecyparis; species Chamaecyparis obtusa. The sequence goes on along the minus strand of BSBK01006154.1, from coordinate 178,761 downwards.
CTATCTAGAGACATCTTAGACATACCTTGATTCCGACGATGATATCTTTTTCGTGATTCTTCACGTAGTCTTTGTTTAGTCTCTTCTGAATAATGTCATGTACTTTTGTTTAACCTTCTCTTTTTATTTCCCATCACAAATTAGAAAATTATTCCGTGCCAAAATGTCTTCCTTCTCCTAAATGTGAATTATTTTACAGCTTTCGGATTTATGAAATGAAAAAAATATACATTTATTTATACCTAATTCTTATTACTTGAAAATGCCACCAAAAAGGCCAACATTGGTTTCGATCGAAAGTCAAACTTGACTTTCGATCGAAACTACGGGACTTTTGATCGAAAGTCCCTTAGTATTGACTAATTTTTTTATTTTTTGCCAAAGTACTTTCGATAGAAAGTACTTTCGATCGAAAGTACTTTCTATCGAAAGTACCTAAAATGGGAGATGGTTTCAAGTTTTCATGAAATTCTGAGAATTTCATGGCTTTGGGCCTCAAGCGCACTGATCAAATGGATGAATAAAAAGATGTCCTTTTTCATACAAGTACTCAGAACTAGCTTTCTAACGATTATATATTTGATTATTTTTAAATTTATTATGTGTATGATTTTTGACATTAAATGAATGTAGGTTTTTTATCAAATATAAACCTCTGAGTTTGACGTTCAATGAAAAAATAGTAAAACAAGGAATTTTTTTTTGGAAAATAACAGTGCCCTTCATATTCAAGTCTACTTTCTATTAAAAAAATAATAATTGAAATTTGATAAATAGACAATAAGTTATAAGCTATGTAGTCAAGGTAGGTCAAAATTTTGGTTTAGTCAACTTCAAACGTTAATAAAATATGCAATAATAGTGATAATGTCATTAAACTAATTGCATGCCCTCTATATGGATGTTACAAAACTAAATTCTAAAGAATGGCATCCATATCTATTTTACAAAAAAAGTTATGCTCTATGAAGACAATGTTACTATTTGAAAATGATGTTTTCAGCACCATACAAGTTTTCGTGGGAGAAAGAAAAAAGTATTCAAATATATTCAAAAAATAAAAATAAAAATATTTAGAATCTAGACAGAAAATCCTAAAAGACTCTAATTTACTTCATCCTCCGATTTCGAGTGGTTCAACGACAATATGCATCCGAATCTGAAAATGTTTCTCAAAATGTAGAGTTCAGTGTCCGTTCAGGCTAAAAATTGTAACCCACTATTGTGGGTTCACCCTACCTTCTTGTTTGTCTCCTTCTTTATTCTTCCAAAACCAACAATCTTTCTTCTTATGACTTTGTTTTCCACAATACCAACAACTATTTGGTCCTATGGATTGAGACCTCTTGCCCTTTGATTTTCCTTGTGATTTCCCATGACTTCTAGAATTGTTTCCTCCTTCCCTTGATCTACCTCTATTTTCTAAATTCAAAACACTACCTGATGTGGATCCACCTAAGCTTTTCCTATGAATTTCCTCACTCAGAATAACACCAACAACATCTTCAAATTTTAGGGTATTTAAACCACAAACAAAGTTAATAACAACTATTACCAAGACATTCCATCTTTCAGGAAAAGAGCATAGAATTAAAAGAGCCATAATTTCATCAAAATTAATATTAACAGAAGATAATTGACTGGTAACTGTATTAAAATCATTTAAATGATCAACAACTAACCCACCTTCTACCATTTTCATATTAAATAAATGCTTCATAAGAAATACCTTCTTTGAAGTAGAAGGATTTTCATATAACTTCGCTAGGGTTTCCATCAAATCTTCAGTTGTATTTTATTTTTTAATATTGAATGCCACCAATTGTGCCAGGCATAAATGAATATTGTAGTCCTTCCTATCTAAAATATCCCAATCCTCATCAGACATTGTTGTCAGTTTCTTAGATTTTCCTCGCAATGGCCACCATAAATCCTTTTGATAGAGATAGTCTTCCATTTTCATTTTCCATAACTAAAAGTTCTGCCCATTAAACTTCTCAACCTTCAACTTACCCTCATCTTCCATTACTCTCACTCAAAAGTGAGACCTTCCGACAGAGGATAGCTGAAAAATAACCTACTTTGATACAACTTGTTAGGATTACCAGACATATATTTAAAATTTACATGCAAATATAATCAATAATGAAAAGGAATAATGCACACATAAGAAGACACAAATATTTAACGTAGTTCACCCAATCTTTGGCTACGTCCACCAAAAAGAGAGTCCAATCTTATTATCCATTAATTTTAGCCTATTACAATCTGTAATCCCTTGCAACTCAATACCAAAATAATAAGCTATGAAGTTCTTATCTATATTGAGAAAACCCTAACCCTAAGCCATTATAACAAGACTTATGTTGGTTAACAAGTTTACCGTAAAAAATACTTGATGAGACAACCTAGGGAAAAGTTTGACGAGTCAATCTAGGGAAATTCTTGACATGTCAATGTTAGGAATAAGGTGTCTCAACCTTGGATAATTCCTATTCTTATTATTTATTTTGTAAATGTATTTTTTGCAAATAATGTAATTAAGTGTGAGTGTACATGTCTAGTTGGCATGTTGATGTGTCACTCCACTTGATGTTTCGGCATCTTGTGCGTAAGGAGATCATGACTGAAATGGTCATGACGGATTCCTATGACATGTAAGAACTATTTAAGGAATGTGCTATGACAGGTGTAAGAGCATCTTATGACTTGGGCCTATTTGGGCGCCCAAGAAGAAGTGGTTGGTGTGTGTAAGAGAATATGCCAAAAATAGGTTGGTATGATAGATTCTCTTACACTTCTCTTGTGACCATTATTTTTGGCAGATTCTATGACAAGCTGTCATAGTCTATTCTAGGGATGGACGCCTATTCTTGGGATTGCATGTAACAACTATGTACATGTGGCTTTGTGCATGGGTCTTGGTGGTTGTGCCTATTTTTGGGTCCAGAGGAGTCTATATATATGATGTTACTCCTATGGGAGAGATAGAACAAAAATTTAAGTCTTGTTGGCTTTGTCTCTCATCTCCTGAAAGAACTTGCATTGCAAGTGTATTGTAATCTTTGTGTTGAAGATAATACATTGTGCAGGTTTTGGAGTGCTGGGGTTTTTTACCAAAAGGTTTTCCCCAGGGTATATCATTGTGTCATTCTCTATTTTTCTATATGTATGGTATGTGGTTGCAATATCTTTGTTAAAGTAGTTAACGAATCTAAAATTGTAAGGATTTATAAGAATTTGCACAATACTCTCCTATAGAGATTAGCGTAGGAAGCTATATCCGCACCTGAGTTTCCTTACAAGTGGTATCAGAGCTTGATCAACTTTTGATCCTAGTTGTTGGGTAGGGTTTTTTGAGCTGATCTCAAGTTTGAGTGGGAGTTTTTTGTAGAGCATTCTGAATCTTATTTGCAGATTGAGATGGCAAGTTCATCATATGGAAGAATGGAGGTGGAGAAATTTAATGGCACTAATTTTGAGTTGTGGAAACTCAAGATGGAAAACATGTTGGAAGATCGTGACCTATGGGAAGTGACTTTAAGTGCTACAAGACCAGCAACTATAGCTCAAGCAGATTGGGATATCAAAGACATTATAGCTAAGGGTCTCATAAGACTCTGTTTAACCGATGCAGTTCTTCTGAATGTTCTAGATGAGAAAACCGCAAATAGTTTGTGGGAAAGACTTGCAGCCGTGTATTAGGCCAAATCTCTAGTGAACAAGTTATTCCTGAGGAAGAAGTTGTACCCTCTATGAATGGAGGAAGGTGGATCCTTAACGGATCATTTAAATGCATTTAATCTGCTAGCTGCACAGTTGACATCAGTTGGTGTCAAGTTAGAGGAGGAGGATCATTGCTACACACTTTTGTGTTCTTTACCGGATTCATGGGACCATCTTGTGATGGCTCTTGGAAGCACTTTAGTCACCTTCAAAATGGATGATGTGGTGTCTTCGCTACTATTAGAGGAGATGCGGAGAAAGACTTCCATTTCAAAAAAAGAAGCCCTTGCTGTTTGTGGGAGATCCACTGAAAGAGGGAAGAAAAATGACAATAAGTCTGACAATAAGGGTAGATCCAAATCCCGTGGGAAGTCAAAGACTTCCAATAAGTCCAAGGTAAAATGTTGGAACTGTGATAAATCTGGGCACTTCCGTAAAGATTGCAAAGAGCCGAAGAAGAAGAAGAAAGGTTCAGATTCAGCTTCAGAAAGATCTCAAGAAGATGGCGATGCATTCATCGCAGCTTTGGCAGCCCATGCATCTGATGGTGTGTGGTTGGTTGACTTGGGTTCATCTTTTCACATGACCTCTCATCGAAACTGGTTCTCAAAATATGAAGAGTTTGATGGTGGAAAGGTGTACTTGGGTGATGATTCTCACCTAAAGATAGTTGGACGTGAAAGGGTCACTATCAAATTTCCTGATGGACGAGTAAAGGGAATCAATGGAGTTATGCACATTTTTGGTTTGGCATGAAACCTATTATCTGTAAGTATGCTGAATGATGTAGGTGTGCAAGTTGTTTTTTCAAAAGAAGGATGCAAGATGATGAGAGGATCGATAGTGCTTGCAAGGGGTACTACGAGAGGTACCTTATTTTAGCTAGATGCATGTATTCCTCTATGTAATAGTTCTTCATCCTCACCATCTAAAAAAGTAGTGAAGAAGTCTATGGCTATTGGTTCTGATGGTAGTGCAAATACTTTGTAAGGTAAGCTTCCTGCAGAAAAGACAATGTTGTGGCATATGAGATTTGGCCACATTGGTGAAAAGGGTCTCAGAACCCTAAAAAATAAAAATCTCGTTGAGGGGTTAAATGATTGCAATCTCAAGTTCAAATTTTGCGAACACTCTGCTATGGTAAACAAAATCGTGTTTAGTTTTACTCTAGTTCTTACAAATCTTCTGATGTTTTGGATCTTATTCATTCTGATGTATTTGGTCCTGTAAAAGTTCCTTCAATCTCCAAGTCTGTATTTTTTGTATCTTTCATAGATGATTATAGTAGAAGGATGTGGATTTATTTCCTTAAAAGTAAGACATAAGTCTTTAGTCAGTTCAAGGAATTTAAAGCTCTTGTAGAGAATCAGACTAGTAAGAAGATTAAGTGTGTGAGAACTGACAATGGTGGTGAGTTTTGCTCTGCAGAGTTTGAACAATTCTGTAAAGAACAAGGTATCGAGAGGCATAAGACAACTCCTTATACCCCACAGCAAAATGGAGTTGTAGAGAGAATGAATAGGACACTGATGGAGAAGGCTAGGAGTATGCTTAGTGGAGCTGGTTTAGAACAAAGGTTTTGGGCCAAAGCTGTGGCCACTGCTTGCTATCTGGTTAACAGATCTCCTACATCAGCCCTTGTTGATGAAAAAGAAAAGTAAAAAGATGTTGTTCAGTTGCCTCCTACCCCTGAGAAGACTGAATAGAGAGACCATGTTGGGCCTAATGATGAGGATAGCTCTAGCAGCTCTGATAGTTCAGAAGAAGAGGAAGAACAACCTCAACCACAGCCCTTGAGGAGATCCACGAGAGAAAGAAAGCAACCAGAAAGGTTTGGTTATTCTATGTTAGATTCTAGTTGTGCCTTTGCTTTGATTACTAACACTGATGAGCCTAGATCTGTGAAAGAAGCTTTGGGCATGGAAGATGCAGGTTCCTGGATTGAGGCTATGGATGATGAGATGGCTTCATTGGAGAAAAACAAAACTTGGGACCTTGTACCTTTACCTAAAGGGAGAAAATCTATTGGCTATAAATGGGTGTTCAAGAAGAAATTTTGTGCAAATGGTAGTGTTGAAAGGTAAAAAGCTAGATTGGTTGCAAAGGGGTATTCACAGGTAGAGGGAATAGATTATGGTGAAATATTCTCTCTTGTTGCAAAGTTGACATCCATTAGATTTCTATTATCTCTTGCTGCATCATATGATTTAGAGATAGACAGATGGATGTGAAGACAACTTTCCTTCATGGTGATTTGGAGGAAAAGATTTATATGTCACAGCCTAAGCACTACATTGTTAAAGGTAAAGAATCCTTAGTTTGCAGATTAAAGAAATCTCTATATGGTTTGAAGCAATATCCTAGGATGTGGTACCTTTGTGTTGTCAATTGGATTTGTAAGATCAAAATTAGATCATTGTGTTTATTTCAGAGTTGAAAATGATTTCCTTCTTATTGTTGCATTATATGTTGATGATATGTTGCTATTTGGGAAGGGTAAAGGTATGATTTCTGATTTTAAATCTCAATTGTCAGCATAGTTTGAGATGAAAGATCTTGGGGCAGCTAGGTACATCTTGGGTATGGAAATCAGTAGAGACAGGTCTAACAGAAAACTTTGGTTGAGTCAGAGTAAGTATGGGAAGTCTGTGTTGGACAGGTTTAGCATGGCAGATTGTAGACCACTATGTGTTCCTATTTCTGTGGGAACAAAGTTATCTGTAGATGATTGTCCAAAATCTCCTAGTGAGGTGGAGGACATGAGTAGAGTACTTTATGCTAGTGCAGTTGGCAGTCTTATGTACGCTATGGTTTGTACTAGACCAGACATTGCCCAAGTAGTGGGAGTCCTGAGTCAATTTATGGCTAATCCTGGATGGGTACATTGGGATGCAGTTAAGCAAGTATTCAAATATTTGAGGGGTACATCAGATTACTCCATATGTTATCATGGTAACTCTTTTGGATCTCCGCATTCAATTTGTACTCATGGGTTTGTGGATTCAGATTGGGTAGGTGATATTGACAGCAGGAGATCCACCAGTGCTTATGTGTTCACTATGTTTGGTGGTGCCATCAGTTGGATGAGTGAGCGACAACCTATGGTTGCTTTGTCCACTACAGAAGCTGAGTACATGGCTGCTACTCATGCTTGTAAAGAAGCCATTTGGCTTAGAAGATTGTGTTCTGATGTTGGTGTTGATGCAGAACAAATTACTATTTGGTGTGATAGTCAGAGCACTATTTGCCTTGCAAAGAATCCAACTTTCCATGCCAGAACGAAGCACATTGATGTGCAGTTTCACTTTGTGAGAGATATGGTGAAAGATGGAAAGGTAAATTTAGAGAAAGTAGATACTATGAAGAATGTTGCAGATGCATTAACGAAACTAGTGGGCATTGAGAAGTTCAGATGGTGTTCAGAGTCTATGGGCCTTTTGGCCTATAGCGGTTAAAGTTCTCGTTATGTTCCTGTTGCTTTTACAAGGTGTTCAACAAGTGGGACAATGTTAGGAATAAGGTGTCTCAACCTTGGATAATTCCTATTCTTATTATTTATTTTGTAAATGTATTTTTTGCAAATAATGTAATTAAGTGTGAGTGTACATGTCTAGTTGGCATGTTGATGTGTCACTCCACTTGATGTGTCAGCATCTTGTGCGTAAGGAGATCATGACTGAAACAGTCATGATGGATTCTTATGACGCATAAGAACTATTTAAGGAATGTGCTATGATAGGTGTAAGAGCATCTTATGACTTGGGCCTATTTGGGCACCCAAGAAGAAGTGGTTGGTGTGTGTAAGAGAATATGCCAAAAATAGGTTGGTATGACAGATTCTCTTACACTTCTCTTGTGACCATTATTTTTGGCGGATTCTATGACAAGCTGTCATAGTCTATTCTAGGGATGGATGCCTATTCTTGGGATTGCATGTAACAACTGTGTACATGTGGCTTTGTGCATGGGTCTTGGTGGTTGTGCCTATTTTTGGGTCCAGAGGAGTCTATATATATGATGCTGCTCCTATGGGAGAGATAGAACAGAAATTTAAGTCTTGTTGGCTTTGTCTCTCATCTCCTAAAAGAACTTGCATTGCAAGTGTATTGTAATCTTTGTGTTGAAGCTAATACATTGTGCAGGTTTTGGAGTGCTGGGGTTTTTTACCGAAAGGTTTTCCCCAAGGTATATCATTGTGTCATTCTCTATTTTTCTGTATGTATGGTATGTGGTTGCAATATCTTTGTTAAAGTATTTAACGAATCTGAAATTGTAAGGATTTATAAGAATTTGCACAATACTCTCCTATAGAGGTTAGCGTAGGAAGCTATTTCCGCACTTGAGTTTCCTTACAGTCAACTCAAAAATAGTTGAAAATTTAACCCCAAACCCCATGATAAATAAAAAGTATATAGTACTTTCCTGATCAATCACAAAAAACCAACAGAGTTGATGTTCAGGTTGATACTAGTGAGGAGAATGTTGCTTCTCCTATTTCATTAGATGAACATTTTTTGTTGGTTGTAAATATTCTTACTATGCTGAGTTGGTCTGGATGACTGAAGACTATTGGAGAGATGCTCCATAATTTTTCACTATATGATCATGATACATTTATGTTTCTGAAGTAGAAGTTTGAGATTTTTGCCCCTCCTTTTAACTAAGTGCATTAGAGTGGTGCATCTATCTAGGGGGATAGTTTTGGCTTATTTATTTTATGTATTGATGCTAATTTGGTCATTCTCAGGGGTAGTGGTGGTAAGTATGTTTTTGGCATTTTTCCTTGAAGACATAGGGGGAGAAAGATAAGAAAATTGGTTATTTGAAAATGTGTTTTTTTAGAAGAATAAAATGTGTAAAGGTTAATGAGGAATATTTTGGTTATTTCACTTAGGGAGAGATAACTATGAATAATATCTTAATAAAAAAAATTTGGTGGTTGTTTTCCATCAATGACAAAGGGGGAGATTGTTGGAAATATATGTTTTGTTGTTATTGTCTATTTTCATTGATGTCAAACATTGTAACCCAAGGATATTTTTTGAAGATATGTTTAGGCATATCTGATGGTCTAGATAATTCTGGAAGAAGGGAGTTTGGTCTAGAACAAGGTTGCGTGTTGTACATGATAGTGCTACAAAATAGTGAAAGATAAGTATGTATTTTGAAGATCATGTGAGAATGTTGATGTTTGTCAGTACTTTAGTGATGTGTTCTTATGTCTGGAATTCAGTGGTTCGGTAACAAATATATACAATTGAAGATGACATTTATTTAGTTGTGTTTTCAGATGGTTTCTAGTCCAAAAATTATGGTTGAAGATGTGCAGATGTGATTTGTATTTTATTCAGCTTTTGGTCTTGGTTGTGGTGTTTCCTGGTGATCTATAAATAATTCCTCGTGATCTGAAAATTATGTTACCAAGTGATGTGGTTATGATCATGATGCAGGAGCATCCTAGATGTAAAAGCAATCTTGCATCACCCAAAAAAATTATGGTTTCTTTTCAATAAGGGTTATCTTGTGTAGAGCTACTATTTTTGGAAAGATACTATTTTTAGTAAGTTTTCCGTTCGAGCTTAGAATGGTCTATTTTCTTTCCTAGAGGTTCATTTTGGTCATATCAGCCTACTAGTAAAGTTTCATTACCAGATCAAGTCTAGTTTTGAATATATTGAAAATTTTCGGTATTCACAACAGGGTACAGAAACTTTAAACTCAGTTTTGAAGGCTTTAGAGGCCCCAGATGAGGTTGAAACTTTGGCTGAATGAAGCTTGCTTCATTCATATGTTGTAGAGAACTTTGCACCCTTTCTGAAATGGGGTCATAATAGTTAATCGGTTCAACAGGTGATGACTTATTGTCTTTGGAAGTTGGGCCACTTGAAATGGTGGAAAATAAATTTCCTTCAAAATTTTTGTTTGGGTTTCAAAAGATGTTTTGAGCCAACTTTGATGTAATAAATTGAAAAATAAAATAATTCTAGGGTTGGTTGGCCTTAATGGCTAAATTTCTGGAACCTTCCTAGGTGGTGGAAAATTGCCTATATAAGGAAGGCTCGTAGTGTTGTCTAGGGCAGTTCAGGGTAATTCAGAGCAGTTTAGAGTAGTTCTGGGTAATAATTCAAGACTTTGTCCTACAAAATATTGTAAGGGAAAATGCCCATGTGGCTTTGCATATTGTAATTCTAAAATTTGTAATTCCACATTTGTGGAGATAATAAGAAGCCCATTTTCTGTTCTTGCAAATTGTTGTTGTTTCTCTATTTTTGTTATGTGTTTGTGGTATTAAGGGGAGCACCATTCATCAGATCATGTTGTGTTCTTGTTTTGAAATGTGTTGTGATGGCTTTTGATGTGGATAGATGAAAATTGATGTTGCATATGAGATGGAGTTTGGGTCTCACCATGGTGTTTGAAGGTCCAGATATAGTTGGAAAGTGATGTGTTTCTTTGGAAAATGTGATGCTACATGTTTGAGATAAATGTGATAATGTTTTCAGTAATTATAGATCTGGTATTGGGCTATGTGTAATGTGTTTGTGGTCCTCTCTCTATTGGAGTGAATCATGCTTCATCTTTTTGGTTTGCGTATTGGATTTAATGATTTTCTCTTATCTCAATGGGTTCATGTTATGTGTGACCTATATTGTATTTAATGCTTATCTCTTATCTAGATGGGTTCATGTTATGTGTGACCTATGTTTTGGTTTGGATGCTCTTCGCATGAACCTTATTGTAATTTTTTATTGACATGGACAACTTTTAATTTGTTGTTGACATGGCCAACCTTGTTGTCATTCCAATGACCTATCTTTTATTAAAGTACATATGTGCTTTGGAAAATGATAAGATATTTATGAGTGAGAGTGAATATCTATGAGCAGAGTTTTGGAAGAGAAAAATTTATTTTATGTGATAGCTATTTGAGACTCTGGTAGAGAAGTAACGAAAGAGATAGTGTGTTGTCAAGGTTAACAGAGTTGTGTAGGAGAAATTGCATTGTCAAGCTATTTTTCTTTACTTATTGTGGAGAGTTACATGTACCTTGTCTCTAGGACAGTGACTCTTGGGTGCAAAAGTTCTTTACTATATCTAGCTACTTTGGTAGTGAGCCTATGTTTGCAAGTCCAAAATGTTGAACTATAACTGATTTGGAATCTGATTGAAGAATCTGTGATTAAAGATCACTGAGAAGTTGCTGATTAGATATGTAATATGATTAAATCAGTATTATGTTGTCATTGATGTCAACTAGTTTGACAACACTTATCTTGTAAGTTACTACACTGTGACATCTGAAGAAAGGTGAAAGAGATGAACAATAGAGAAATCTACATGAGGAAAGATGTACATGAAAGATGAGGATAAGGAACACATTGAGTAACTTGTTGATGAGTCTATGACTTGATGATATTGACTTTATTATGTTGCATGCATCTATGATGAAGTATAGAGCTGAAAGACACAAAGCAGTGTTGTCGATAAATGAAGCATTTCTAGTATACACCGATGGAGTGTAGTGTATACCGATCACAGTATTAACCGAGCAGTGTTCACCGATGTATTTCTTTGTTAACCGAGCATAACATAATGAATCAAATGATTAGTTTAGCCGATAAAATTGATGAGCTGGCAAGAGTATATCATCGAGGTAACAGATAATGTTTGTTACACATATTGACGGATGACAAAATTCAAGGAAGATCTAATGGAGAAGATTGAAATGTGTTATTGACACAAGTACTGAGAAAGTTTGAAGAGACAAAATCTATGAATGAGATTAAGCAGAAAAATTTGATGGTGGAGAAGAAAATGATTTACTCATCTATATAAGAGAACATAATTTCTTTATGAAGAATGCCAGAAGAAGTAGAAGCTACAGGATTATCATGTGAACAAGGTTTCATGCATTCTGATCATACTGATTAGTAATAACCAAGTTGCAAAGCAATTACTGAGCTACAAAGAGCAGTTACCAAGGGACAGTAAGTTGATATCATATTGAATCTGAAGTAAAATATTGATCAGAAGGATTTATATGGACTGAATATTGATCGGTAATCTGCAATTGAAGATTGTATTAAGGCAGGTCATTTACTGTTACATATTTGACCATTGTATATAGTCAAAATCTCTTAACCAAGTGGACTCTGGAAGTCTTATGATGTATCATTCATAGAATGAACATTGTTATCCTGTCAACCCATAGTGAATGCTGGTTGGACGATAACTTCTAGTCTAAAATCCTCTAACAAGGTCACACCTGATAGTGTGTTTGTAACCTTTAACAGGGTTGGGTCTTAACCGACCTCACTTCAGAAGAGTGAACAATTTTGGGTTGCCGGTCCCAGGTGGTTTTTCCCTTTATAGGGTTTCCACATTAAATCTCTTGTGTTATGTGTTGATTGTGATATTTGTTTGTTATCATACTTTACATGTTACATGTTATATTTGATCGGTAAACTGTTATAGTATTAGACTAGTAATCGGTAAAAGAATAGATAGTGATAGTATTTAGTGTTTACCAATGAGCAAAAATTAGAGAAGTTGTTTTGAATTATAAATTTTGATTTGGGACACTAGATAACTGATTCACCCCCCTCTCAGTTATTCTAACAATTGGTATCAGAGCATTGGTTTCTTGGAACAAAGTTTTAAGGACTTAAGCATAAAGGTCTCAAGATGTATAAGAGGGAAGTACAAAATTGAATAAAGAGAACCTTGCAGTATGGAAAAGCAGAATGAAGCTGCACATATTTGGAATTGGGAACTCAACACTAGATCTGATGGAGAATGGCTACATACAACTACCCACTGGTCCGTTAACTATTGATCAACTGAAGGACAAGCATGAACACAATGTTACTATGATGGAACTTGCTGCTACCTATATCGATGCTGAATTTGAACATATCAAGACATGTACGACTGCCAAAGGAATGTGGGATAAATTAACACAAATATACAGTGGAGATCTGAATGTCAAAAGAGCCTGAGCTGAAAGTCTGAGAGGTAGATTTGATGATATGAGAATGAAAGAAGGTGAGAACATTGTACAATATTCAAATAGACTCAAAGAGGTAGTACATGCTATTAGAGCATGATGGAGTAATTGACGATGAAACAGTGATAAGCAAGATTCTTAGAACTTTGCTAGCAGTTGATGCAATCAGGATTTCTGCAATTCATGAAACAAGAGCTACATCCAACCTTACTCTTGACACTCTAATTGGTAAACTTACAACCTTTGAATTAAACAATTTTGATAATAGTGTTGTTCCTTCTGTTGAATCCACTTTCATGTCTTCTTTGAAGATTGGAAAGTCTATCAAGAATAGTAAAAATTGTGATAGTGATGACAATACCGATGATGAACTTGATGAGCTTGAAGCACTTATGGCCAGAAGATTTCCCAAAGGAAAAGGAAGGTATAGAGGTAAGCTACCTTTAGCATGCTTTAATTGTAAAGAAGTTGGTCACATCACTGCTAGATGTCCACAGAAGAAAGATGATGATAGATCCAAAGACCGATCAGATGGAAGCTATGGGAGAAGAGTCAACAGAGGCTACTAACACTACAACAAAGACAACCGAGATGAAAAAGGAAAAAAGGTATGTTACATAGCCAAAGATATTGAAATTGAATCTGATTTTGATGATGATATAGAAGTTATATTTGTTGCTATCAAAGATGACTCAGAAGAAGAAGAGAAACATGAAGAGACAACATTGATCTCTAAAGTAAGTAGAAATGATACATGGATCATAGACAGTGGCTGTACACATCATATGATCGGTGATGTAGATAAGTTTGATCATATTGTTGAATATAATGGAGGATCTATGAGAATGGGAAATGATGCACCTTGTATGGTAAGAGGTAAAGGCTCACTGATGATCAATGACAGATTACATTGTGAAAATGCATATTGGGTAAATGGACTGAACTATAATTTGTTAAGTGTGGCTCAACTGAACAATTCAAGCCACCGATTGGCTTTTGAGAGCAAAAAGGTGAAGATCTATGATGATGGAGGAAGACTTGTCGGAACTGGTACACAATCCAGAGGTAATCTATTTTATCTTGATATGGATCAGTCTTCTTGTTTGTTAATAAAGGATGAAGATGCTTGGTTGTGGCACAGAAGGTTATGCCATGTGAATTTTGACAACATGATCAAGATTAGTAGAAAGAAAAGAGTTAGAGGATTGCCTAACTTGAAAAAACCTAATCATGCCATGTGCCATGAATGTTAGAGAGGTAAGATGACTAAGTCTAGTTTTAAAAGCAAAGACTATTCAACAAAGAAGATACTTGAGTTGGTTCATACCGATCTATGTGGTCCTATGAAAACTTAGAGCTATTCTGGTGATTGATATTTTATTCTTTTTGTTGATGACTATTATGTTCCTGAAAGAGAAATTTGAAGCTTTCAAAATGTTTAAGTGGTATAAAGCTAAGGTAGAGGAAGAAACTGGAAAGGAAATAAAATTTTTAAGATCTGACAGAGGAGGTGAATTTATCTCTGATGAATTTACTAATTTTTGTAATGAGCATGGAATCAAAAGGCATGTATCTGCACCAAGGACACCTCAACAAAATGGCATTGATGAAAGAAGGAATAGGTCTATAATTGACTATGATAGAACATTAATGATACAAAAGAATGTTGCTCATACATATTGGAGGGAAGCTGTCAGTACAACTATGTATGTTCTTAACCGAGTACAACTGAAGGACTCCAACTGAACACCTTATGAACTATGGTTTGGACACAAACCTACTGTAAGTTGTTTCAGAATTTTTGGAAGTAAATGGCTTTTTTTGAAAGATGAGAGAAATGGAAAATTTGATTCTAAAGGAGATGAAGGAATATTTCTGGGATATTCCACTACAAGTAAAGCATACAAATGTTTGAATAAGGCTACAAATAAGATTGTTGAAAGCACTAATGTTCGTGTTGATGAGTTTGATGATAAGTACATAGAGGAAAGTACAAAGGAACCATAAGACTATGGTAGATTCACTTACATTGAATATCCAAAGTATCTATCGACATCGCAGACTGTGACAACCAGTCAGCAGGGAAACAATGCAAGACAATAGGAAACACAAATCGAGGAGCAAGATGGAGCTACCAAGCAAGAAAATGACCCTGAACAGGATGAACAAGAAAGGAGAAATCAAGTTTTGACTAGTTTTGTCAGGAGACATCATCCTGAAACACAAATCATTGGAGATAGACATGTTGGAATGCAAAATAGAAGCAAAACAAGACAAGGTACATGTTTAATTTGTGAATTTGAACCTAAAATTGTGAAAGTTGCATTAGAGAATGAAGAATGGGTTAATGCAATGAAGGAGGAAATAGAGAAAATAGAGAAAAACAAAACCTGGTCCTTAGTACCCTGACCAAAAGATAAGAATATTATCGGTACTCAGTGGATATAGAGGAATAAATTGAATGAAAATGGTGAAGTCACAAGAAATAAAGCTAGATTAGTATGCAAGGGATATGCATAGGAAGAAGGAATTGACTATGGTGAAATATTTGCACCTGTTGCTAGATTAGAAGGAGTTAGAATGCTACTTGCATATGCTGCACACAAGAAATTCAAAGTCTATCAAATGGATGTGAAGTCAGCATTTCTGAATGGTATACTTGAAGAAGAGGTCTACATTGAACAACCTGAAGGATTTGTTGATCCTGACATTAAAGACATGGTATGTAGATTACATAAAGCTTTATATGGATTGAAGCAAGCACCGAGAGCATGGTATGAAAGACTGCATACTTACTTGTTAAGTATTGGATTTGTTAGAACAAGTGAAAACAATAATTTGTATGTGAAAGGTGATACTGATGATACTATTATTATTGCTGAAATATTTGTTGATTGCATTATCTTTGGAGGCTCAAATCTTATCTGCAAGGCATTTGTTGATGAAATACAAAAGGAATTTGAAATGTCCATGTTCAGAGAGATTAAGTTCTTTCTTGGACTACAAGTGATTCAACAGAGTGATGGAATATTCATCACACAATCTAAATACATAAAGGAAGTACTGAAGACATTTGGCATGGAAGATGCTAAACCTATGGGAACACTGATGGCTACTGGATGCAAATTGACAAAGGAGGATGAAACTACCTAGGTAAACCAGACACTTTACCGATCCATGATTGGTAAGTTAATGTACATAGTTTACAGTAGACCAGATATAGCACATGATGTGGGTATAGTTGCAAGATTTTCTCCTAATCCTAGAGAATCACACATGATAGCTACAAAAAGGATCTTAAGATACCTGAAGAAAATAGAGAATTATGGATCATGGTATCCTAAGGAAGGGAAGTTTGAACTGAAAGTTTACACCGATGCTGATTGGGCTGGAAATGTGGATGATAGAAAAACAACCACCGGAGGAGCATTTTTATTTGGTGAAAGACTTGTAACCTGGACAAGTAAAAAGCAGGCTTGTATTTCTCAATCTACAGTTGAAGCAAAATATGTTGTTGCTGCCACTAACTGTTCAAACATTGCATATATCAAACAAGTGTTGGAAGGAATGAATGAGGTAATCACTAACCCGGTGATTATATATTGTGACAATACTAGTGCAATTAATATTTCAAAGAATCCTGTGATGAACTCTAAGACAAAGCATGTATCTATTAAGTATCATTACTTAAGAGAAAAAGTGCAAGAGAAGCAAGTTAAGTTAGAATTTGTTACATCTAAAGAACAACTTGCAGATATTTTTACAAAGCCCCTACCAAAGGACACATTTGAATACTTGAGGACTAGACTTGGGGTTTGTCCCCTGTCTATCGGTCACTAAGGTGATTTGGTTGTTGCATCAGCCTACTTTTATCAGAAGATCATTCATGTTGATTCAACATAGTTCACGCTTTGAATCATGTTCAAGGTTGTGATTAAGTTTGAGAACTTGAACCGATTGGAATATCAATATTCAGAGATACAGAGGAAGACAAAATTGTTTGTTTATTTGTTTCTTTGGCATTGCTGTCAAAGGGAGAGATAAACCATATGAAATGAAAAGGGGAGAGATAAACAAAATATGAAAAGGAACAAGCACCGATGAAAATTATATAAGAGAGAGACAATCTGAATGAGATAGAGTATTGAATATTAGTTACAAAGAATCGAAGCAGGAACATGAGAACTGAAAAGATCATAACTACAGAATGGTAAAGTTGTACTATTTAATGCTGGTTTAGTAATGTAGTGATTAAACATATTAAGTCTATTCGAATTACAACATTTGTTCACAAAGTTGTAGAATGTATGTTTGGTATGTGCATGGTACATTTCATATTACTTGAGTTGCCATCAATGCCAAAGGGAGAGATTGTTGAACTACAACTGATTTGGAATCTGATTGAAGAATCTATGATTAAAGATCACTAAGAAGTTGTTGATTAGATATGTAATATGATTAAATCAATATTATGTTGTCATTGATGTCAACTAGTTTGACATCACTTATCTTGTAAGTTACTACACTGTGACATCTGAAGAAAGGTGAAAGAGATGAAGAATAGAGAAATCTACACGAGGAAAGATGTACATGACAGATGAGGATAAGGAACACATTGAGTAACTTGTTGATGAGTCTATGACTTGATGATATTGACTTTATTATGTTACATGCATCTATGATGAAGTATAGAGCTGAAAGACACAAAGCAGTGTTGTCGGTAAATGAAGCATTTCTAGTATACACTGACGGAGTGTAGTGTATACCGATCGTAGTATTAACTGAGCAGTGTTCACCAACACATTTCTTTGTTAACCAAACATAATAGAATGAATCAAATGATTAGTTTAGCCAATAAGATTGATGAGCTGGCAAGAGTATAACATCGAGGTAATAGATAATGTTTGTTACACAGATTGACGACTGACAAAATTCAGGGAAGATCTAACGGAGAAGATTGAAACGTGTTATTGACACAAGTACCGAGAAAGTTTGAAGAGACAAAATATATGAATGAGGTTAAGCGGCAAAATCTGATGGTGGAGAAGAAAATGATTTACTTGTCTATATAAGAGAACATAATTTCTTTATGAAGAATGCTGGAAGAAGTAGAAGCTACAGGATTATCGCATGAACAAGGTTTCATGCATTCTGATCATACTGGTTAGTAAGAACTGAGCTGCAGAGCAATTACTGAGCTACAGAGAGCAGTTATCGATGGACAGTAAGTTGATATCATATTGAATATGAAGTGAAATATTGATTAGAAGGATTTATGTGAACTGAATATTGATCTGTAATCTGCAATTGAAGATTGTATTAAGGTAGGTCGTTTACTGTTACATATTTAACCATTGTATATAGTCAAAATCTCTTAACCGAGTGGATTCTGAAAGTCTTATGATGTCTCATTCATAGAATGAACATTGTTATCCTGTCAACCCATAGTGAATGCTGGTTGGATGATAACTTCTAGTCTAAAATCCTCTAACAAGGTCACACCTGACAGTGTGTTTGTAACCTTTAACAGGGTTGGGTCTTAACCGACCTCACTTCAGAAGAGTGAACAATTTTGGGTTGCCGGTCCGAGGTGGTTTTTCCCTTTATAGGGTTTCCACATTAAATCTCTTTTGTTATGTGTTGATTGTGATATTTGTTTGTTATCATACTTTACATGTTACATGTTAGATTTGATCAGTAAACTGTTATAGTATTAGACTGGTAATCGGTAAAAGCACAGACAGTGATAATATTCAATGTTTACCGACGAGCAGAAATTAGAGAAGTTGTTTTGAATTATACATTTTGATTTGGGACACTAGATAATTGATTCACCCCCCTCTTAGTTATTCTAACACGAAGTAGTGAAATCATATCTATATTTGGTAGTGAGCCTCTATTTGCAAGTTTGAAGTAGAGAGATCATAATATGTGTGTAATTAGATCATATATTATGTAATTTATCTCTATGAGCAAGTTCTCATCGTGGTTTTTCCTAGTTTGGGGTTTTCATGCATAAAAATCTTAGTATTGATGTGTTATTGTTTCAGTTCATTATTTTCTTAATGTGTTGTGAGGTGAATATTCAAGATAGTTAATTACTTAAATAAGATTTTCGTTTATGTTGATTCACCCTCCCCCCCCCATCCCCACTCTTAGTATTCGGTGTGTGTTCAACAAATTATTATATAAATATAAATATAAATGATCTTCGATGATCTTGCACTTGTTTTTTTTAAAGGCATAAATATTACTTAAATGTAATAAATGGGGTATTGAGAGTTTCATATTTTATGATAGTAGTTATGTACAATTTTAAAAATCATTAAATTATAAATTTTTATAACGTGTTGCTCAAAGAGTCAAATGTATTCATGATTTGATAAATGAGGCAATTAGGGTATAGAGGAGGTTTATATAGTTTTTCTTAAAATCTTCACTATAACTATAATATTGAAAAGAAATTTAAATCCATTTTTTTAATTAATTAATTGAGTGATTAATTTAAATAAAAAGAGGTCTTGCAATACTATCGCAATATGCAGAAAACAAATTAATGTTTTAAACTAATTAAAATAGAGTTAAATTAATTTAAAATTTTAGAAGAGATATTTTGTTTTGGAATATGTTTTGTAGGCTATTGAGAAGCAATTAACAATGAAAGATACACCAGTTGTTCTTTAAGAAACCATTTCTTTTGTGTTTTAGTTCAATCTTGCTCCTATAACCTTGATCTTTGCATGTTTACTTTCAAATATTTTGTGTCCTTAAACTTTGACTTGTATGACTAATGTAATTCGACAAGAACAACGAATTGAAAGAATAACATGAAAAATAAAAGCACAAATCTTGCAATTTATTACTACTTTTGATGGAGGAATAATGAAATGGAAATAATATCTAAAAACTTCTAGAAATTTAATGAGAACACAAAATAGAAAAACCTATCATAAAAAATGTGTGTGTGTAATGAATTACTTACATGTGCATAGGACAATGATGGAGAAGGAAGGTACAAATATTGAGCATATATTTAAGAAGTGTGATACATGTAGAACACTTAGAATAAGTGTGAGACCATGCACACATATACCTATAAAGTGGGAAATCTATTTAATCTTTAAGTGCACTTAAGCTAGTATAAATAGGTCTACTAGCTTTTAAACAAATTTTCACAACTAAGTTGATAGTATCTAATTAAGTCAATCCTTTAGGAAGTTTATACACGTGGGCCACTTGAGAAAGTGTGAGAACACATGTTATACACTTATGAGGTGAGACAACAATTTCATCTCTAAGTGAACTTAAGCCAATATACATTTTTTTATTAGGTACTACATAATATAATCCTCTAAGACATGTTATACATGTAGAGCACTTGGAACAAGTGTGAAACCACGTATCATTCACTTTTGAGGTGAGACAAAGGATTAATCATTGTTTGAACTTAAGCTAGTATAAATAAGTATGCTAGGTACTAAATACATGTAGCTTAACTAGATAATATATATAATTTCACTCTAATATGTCTTGAGACACTTTTAGATACTATCACAAATATGTTCTAGATCTCAACTTGACCTTTCAACACACAAACCTACTTTAATCCTATCGTGCTAATCATTCTTACTTTATAAATTACCTTAGTCAAGCCATAGTTGATCTTATAAGATTTATACAATCCTTGAAAATATCATACATACAATCATGTCCCTTTGAGCTTGGGTTGTACAATAACCTAATCTATAAAGTTAAAACTTTGAATTTAATTTCTATAATTTGACCACTACCCTATCAACCCATCTGCTAAATATCTTGAATTGAGCAAGTAAAATCATGTATTTATAAACCTCCTAGGATTATCTCACATTAGAATCTTTGCAATATCTATGATGTTATCTTGAATGCTATGTTTATATAATTGTAGTCCACATCCAATTAAACCACCCTTGGGTACCTTAAAACAAATTATCCAAACCATGATATTCAAAGCCGTCTAAGAAGTAATTGAATTCATCTGCTTGCTATTGCAGAGTTAAGAGTCTATTTGTTATTAAATCCCACGGACAAACATAAGTTAATGAAGATATCAAAGCCTCTTTCAGTCCTTTAACTTTGGGTATTATGGCTGTAATTCTTTGTTAGTGATTGATGAGAAAGCCATAATTTTTAGTACGATCTTTTATGGCTTTCATTTTCTATGACCTGCAAATACTTTAACACAACAATAACGTTTCAACGTACCATATTGGAATCTACAAAAGTTATTCTCAACGCTGCTTCTGCAACTCATTTTTCATGCAATTTCTTTCACATCATGCAAAATGATGTGAACGTTCTTCTGTACAGATCCACACATTATTAAGTAGCCATTAGATTTTGGAGGGTCCAATGGTCGTTGTAGTAATTTATAATATAATGTTCACAGATTTCTACAATCTATATAATTATCAGTATTATATTTTTAGATTTTATTGCATATAAAATATTTTAAACATCACACTTTTGAGTCATATTATGAACCATCATTAGGATGAGAGACTTTAAAAATGAAAAATAAATAGAATGCGTATTTTTATTTAGTAATTAAAAAGTTGTTTTGGAATATATTTTGTAGTCTATTGAGAAGCAATTAACAATGAAAGATACACCAGTTGTTCTTTAAGAAATAACAAAATCATTTCTTTTGTGTTTTAGTTTAATCTTGCTCCTATAACCTTGATCTTTGCTTGTTTGATTTCAAATCTTTTGTGTCCTTAAACTTTGACTTGTATGACTAATGTGATTTTACAAGAATAACAAATTGAAAGAATAACATGAAAAATAAAAGCACACATCTTGCAATTTATACCTACTTTTGATGGAGGAACAATGAAATAGAAATAATATCTAAAAGCTTCTAGAAATTTAATGAGAATACAAATAGAAAAACCTATCATAAAAAATGTGTGTGTGTAATGAATTACTTATATGTGCATAGGACAATGATGGAGAAGGAAGGTACAAATATGGAGCATATATTTAAGAAGTGTGATACATGTAGAACACTTAGAATAAATGTGAGACCATGCACACATATACCTATAAAGTGGGAAATCTATTTAATCTTTAAGTGCACTTAAAGCTAGTATAAATAGGTCTACTAGCTTTTAAACAAATTTTCAAAACTAAATTGATAGTTTCTAATTAAGTCAATCCTTTAGGAAGTTTATACATGTGGGCCACTTGAGAAAGTGTGAGAACACATGTTATACACTTATGAGGTGAGACAACAATTTCATCTCTAAGTGAACTTAAGCCAATATACATTTTTTTATTAGGTACTACATAATATAATCCTCTAAGATATGTTATACATGTAGAGCACTTGGAATAAGTGTGAAACCATGTATAATTCACTTTTGAGGTGAGACGGAGATTAATAATTGTTTGAATTTAAGCTAGTATAAATAAGTATGCTAGGTACTAAGTAAATGTAACTTAACTAGATAATATATAATTTCACTCTAATATGTCTTAAACCTCTTTTAGATACTATCACAAATATATTGTAGATCTCAACTTGACCTTTCAACACACAAACCTACTTTAATCCTATCTTGCCAACCATTCTTACTTTATAAATTACCTTAGTCAAGCCATAGTTGATCTTATAAGATTTATACGGTCTTTGAAAATATCATATATACAATTATGTCCATTTGAGCTTGGGTTGTACAATAACCTAATCTATAAGATTAAAACTTTGAATTTAATTTCTATAATTTGACCATTACCCCATCAACCCATCTGCTAAATATCTTGAATTGAACAAGTAAAATCATGTATTTATAAACCTCCTAGGATTATCTCACATTAGAATCTTTGCAGTCTCTATGATGTTATCTAGAATGCTATGTTTTTATAATTGTAGTCTACATCCAATTAAACCACCCTTGGGTAACTTAAAACAAATTATCCAAACCATGATATTCAAAGCCGTCTAAGAAGTAATTGAATTCATCTGCTTGCTATTGCAGAGTTAAGAGTCTATTTGTTATTAAATCCCACGGACAAACATAAGTTAATGAAGATATCAAAGCCTCTTTCAGTCCTTTAACTTTGGGTATTATGGCTGTAATTCTTTGTTAGTGATTGATGAGAAAGCCATAATTTTTAGTACGATCTTTTATGGCTTTCATTTTCTATGACCTGCAAATACTTTAACACAACAATAACGTTTCAACGTACCATATTGGAATCTACAAAAGTTATGCTCAACGCTGCTTCTGCAATTCATTTTTCATGCAATTTCTTTCACATCATGCAAAATGATGTGAACGTTCTTCTGTACAGATCCACACATTATTAAATAGCCATTAGATTTTGGAGGGTCCAATGGTCGTTGTAGTAATTTATAATATAATGTTCACAGATTTCTACAATCTATATAATCATCAGTATTAAATTTTTAGATTTTATTGTGTATAAAATATTTTAAACATCACACTCTTGAGTCATATTATGAACTATCACTAGGATGAGAGACTTAAAAAATGAAAAATAAATAGAATGCTTATTTTTATTTAGTAATTAATAGATTTTTGATATATATTCATGTAAAATAGTTTAAAATCTAATTTATTTTTATATAGTATTTAATAATAGTTTTAAATGTTATTAGTTTGTGAAGAATACTAATGCATTTATTTAATTCAACTTTTTAATTAGTTCAATCAATTATTCTATAGAATTAAAATCTTTATGAGCAACAACTCTATAATCTATAATTATTTTTTTATTTAATAATTTTAACAATGTCATTTATCTTTCTTTGTATTGGTTCATGTTGGAAATAGTCGTTAAAAAAATCATATTATTACATATTTTTTTAATTAATTTTGTTCACTTCAATTAATGACTTGAATGATATATACAATATTATATATATCTAATAAAAGTACATTGTTAACTTTAATATTATGGAATGACATTTGTGATATCATTCGTATTTATCCAATTAAATATACATTTAAAAAAAAATCTTTGACACTGTAATTTTAAAAATATCTACCTACTTTATGTATTGCCTATCTAACAATTGATTTTATTTAATGTTCTCATTGTTTTTAAGTACCTTGTTTAATTTTTATGTATTTATTATTTATATAATACACAATTCATTATTAAATAGAGACAAATATTTAAAATCTTTGTATAATAACTCTAAATAATAACGACTTTTTACTAATACTACATGATTTACTTAAATAATTATTTTTACATTGAAGATGTTTCATATATGCAATGAACAAGTTGTTTAGTGAGATCTATGGTTAAGAATTATAAAAAAGGGTGAAACGTTATACAAATAATCTTGGTTGCCTGATATTCAGAAGTGATCGCTTAAATATAATTTAGAACATATCCAAACACACTTGTAGAGAGAAAGCATTCAAGTAGACCAAATCAATTGAAAACAATGTGATGGAAAAAAACTCTATGTTCAAGTTCCTTGTTGCTAGAAACATATGTCTTCCTACACATCACCAAAAAGAGAGAGCTAGAATGTACAAGAAATTTATTTACTATATCAACAAATATAAATCATCCCAAAGAACAATAAGCTAAGATGAAATGATTTACATTCCACTAATCTAACTAAAATTCAGCTACTCTACCTAACAATAACTAAAATATGTAATACTTATAGGCAAGAACTTGACGCAATGTGTCTCTTGTTTAACTTGTAATTTAATTATAAGAGAATATTATTTTTTATTATTTTAAAATATTTAATAAAAAATATAGATTTTTTTTAACTAGATGAATTTCTATTCGGTAAGATATTTTTTCAAAATTATGATATAATAAATTGTACTATACAATTGTATATGTGTTATACAAAGAAATGGAATCATCAACATATAAATAGATCAACATATAATAAATGAGCTATAAGGATGGTCATTGAGATGGGTAGTGTGATGGTAGTGCGATGTCCAAGTAATTGACAATGTAGGTCATGTTATTCATAACAATAATAATATATTTTTATATATTATTCAATTGTAGCTTCACATGCAAGTAATAATATTGATTACAATAGTACCAAAGAACCAATCAATATTTCATTTAAAATATTCAATTCATAAAATCCCTCTTTTTCTTTGTAAATTGGGAAAGTGAGTTCACTTTCAAATACATTGTCAAAATTATGACATGTGACATATGTAGAAATCCTCAATTATATACCTGTTATATCATGATAGAAGTCTATGTAGTAATTTTAAATAACTTGATTTACATATTAGTGTTTTTTTTTTCATTCGCGCATATATATATATATATATATATATATATATATATATATATATATATATATATATATATATATATATATATATATATATATATATATATATATATATATATATATATATATATATATATAATTGATCATTTTGTCTAAAATCGGTGCTTTGATTGCTTGGTCTAGTACGAAATTACAAAGTAAGGTTTTTAAGTGTCTATTCATCATAGTTTAAATTGATTGCAAAAATTACATATTCATCAATTATGAATATTTTATTTATTGCAAGTATCCAATGTAGTGTATGAAATTCATCCAATAAATAAAAACCTTTGCCTCTTTATCAAACGATTTCAACTAATTAACCAACTCTTATAGGAAAGAAAATATTTTTTTTCTTATCCAAGGCTGAACCCACAATAGTGGGTTACACTTTTTTGCTTGAACGGACACTGAACTCTACATTTTGAAAAATAAATTCAGATTCAAATGTATATTGTCGTTAAACCATTTGAAATTAGAAGGTGAAGTAAATTAGAGTCTTTTAGGATTTTATATCTAGATTTTAAATATATATATTTTTTTAATTTTTGAATTGATTTGAATAGTTTTTTCTTTCTCCCATGAAAACTGGTATGTTGCTGAAAACATCATTTTCAAAGAGTTACATTGTTTTCATAGAGCATAACTTTTTTTCTAAAATAGATATCAATGTGATTCTTTCGAATTTAGTTTTGTAACATCCATACGGAGGTCATGCAATTTTTTTGACGATATTATCATGATTATTACATAAATTTTATTAACATTTGAAGTTGATTAAACCATAATTTTGACATACCTTGACTACATAGTTTATAACTTGTCGTGTATTTGTCCAATTTCATTTTTATTTTATTTTTTATAGAAAGAGAACTTCAATACCTAGGGCATATATATGTTTTGAAATTTTTTTCTCTCATTTATTATTTTTTTCATAAGTGTCAAACATAGAGGAAGACATACGGTGAAATATCTATGTTTAGTAAAACTAAAAATACAAAGTCATAATAAACTTAATATATATTAACATTATAATCATTGGAAATATTTTTCTTAGTAGTACCTTACTACATATATAGATTTTCCAAATAGATTCATTTCATCTACCAAAAGATAAAGTCAAAGTGATTTTTTGTCATCATTTTAGTAGGTACGAAGGAGACTCCATTGCAAGTATGAATGAGGAGTATAGATTTTATATAAATGTTCTTTTTATCTAAGAGGCTTTGAGCTAACCATTTTTAATTAATTTCTTCAAATGGATCCTCTCAAGGCTTAAATCATCATATTTTATTAAAAATGTGTTATTTCAGCAAAATTCAACTTGTCTAAAAAAGTGTAAACCACTATTGTGGGGTCACCCCCAAGATAAATAAAAATTTAAGTGAATATAATATGTTTTTACCATTGAAACATTAAAAATTTTCAACAAGTTAAACATAATAAAAATGGGAATTTGCTAATTTACAAGTTTATAAGTTAAAAATTTACAAATTGAGGTTAAAACTATAGAAAATGAATGCAAAGAAACTTGGACACTAAACTTAAAACTCTCTATAAAGGAAGATAGTGTAGCACATGGGCATCTATGTCACATCATAGTCTATATGGAAAGAATAACCCTTATTTGTTTTTGTCCTTGAGAAACACACACAATTTTACATAATATAAAATAAGAAGAACTAAGTTGAACACAAAATAACAATAAAATAATGAAATAAAATTATTTTAATCTAGCTAGTTAAAGGAAAATAATATAATGATAGAAAAGGAAGATATTGACAGATTCACATTCAATGGATTATCTTCACTAATAATAACTTATAAAGTTACAAGAATGGAAAAATTGTTGGGGTTATATAGGAGTTTTGCAAGGTTGATCAAAACCCTAGTTTTGCCTTCTAATTTCTAAAATAGTTAAATAATAAATAAAATAAAATAATGTATGTGTTGCTATCTTATGTGCACACAAGAAATAAGAGCAACTAGAAATTTTATGAATTGTAGAATTAAGGGTTACATAAATTAATAAAAAAAGTGTGCAAAATAGATTGAAGAAGAAATCCTACCAACTTGCCTAAAAGACAAATAGATTCCACTCTAATACAAAATTATATTTAAATATAGAGGAAGAGGACACTATTACTTAAATAGAAGAGATGAAAGCTATGCAGATCTAGATAGCAACACATCATAAAAGATATTATCCTTATGAAGAAGTCAACAAATTTAGTAACTTGTCATACAAAGAGCTTGAGTATGAAAATATTATCATTGTATGTTGAAGCTTGGAAGCTAGTGTTCTAGATTAAGATTTTTTCAGTAATTATAGCTCAAAACATGAAGAACACTAAATGTAGCCAATATCCACCCAAAAATGTAACTTAGAGAAAAAAAAAGTTGGTCAATGGTCTTAGGATCCATCTAAACATGTATGAAAAAGAATAGAGATAACTTTAAGAAAACCCCCTCAAAAAGGATATAAAATTATTGTGAATATTATAAAATCTTGGTGATCTTTTCTTTAAAAAAAATAACTTTGTTGTTGATTTTTTTACATTGCAAAAAAAATGTAGAAAATAGTGGTAATATTTATAATATAATGTTCAATGGTCGTTGTAGTAATTTATAATATAATGTTCACAGATTTCTACAATCTATATAATTATCAGTATTATATTTTTAAATTCTATTGTGTATAAAAAATTTTAAACATCATACTTTTGAGTCATATTATGAACCATCACTAGAATGAGAGACTTCAAAAATTGAAAAATAAATAGAATGTGTACTAATGATGGGAACGTTCTTTTGTACAGAGATCCACACATAATAAATTAGCGATTAGATCCTAGAGGGCCCAATGGTCATTGTAGTAATTTATAATGTTTTTTAATATAAATTTTTTAGTGTTCACAGATTTCCACAATCTATATAATTATCAGTATTATATTTAGATTCTATTGCATATAAAAAATTTTAAACATCACACTTTTGAGTCATATTATGAACCATCAGTAGGATGAGAGACTTCAAAAATTGAAAAATAAATAGAATGCGTATTTTTATTTAGTAATCAATAAATTTTGGTATATATTCATATAAAAATTGTTTAAAATGTAATTTATTTTTATATAGTATTTAATAATAGTTTTAAATATTATTAGTTTGTGAAGAATACTAATGTTATTACTCCTAAATGGATATAAAATTATTGTGAATATTATTAAGTCTTGGTGATCTTTCCTTTAAAAAAAATAACTTTGTTGTTGGTTTTTTTACATTGCAAAAAAAATGTAGAAAATAGTGGTAATATTTATAATATAATGTTCAATGGTTGTTGTAGTAATTTATAATATAATGTTCACAGATTTCTACAATCTATATAATTATCAGTATTATATTTTTAGATTCTATTGTGTATAAAAAATTTTAAACATCATACTTTTGAGTCATATTATATTTTTAAGAAAACCCCCTCAAAAAGGATATAAAATTATTGTGAATATTATAAAATCTTGGTGATCTTTCCTTTAAAAAAAATAACTTTGTTGTTGATTTTTTTACATTGCAAAAAAAATGTAGAAAATAGTGGTAATATTTATAATATAATGTTCAATGGTCGTTGTAGTAATTTATAATATAATGTTCACAAATTTCTACAATTTATATAATTATCAGTATTATATTTTTAGATTCTATTGTGTATAAAAAATTTTAAACATCATACTTTTGAGTCATATTATGAACCATCACTAGAATGATAAACTTCAAAAATTGAAAAATAAATAGAATGTGTACTAATGATGGGAACATTCTTTTGTACAGAGATCCACACATAATAAATTAGCGATTAGATCCTAGAGGGCCCAATGGTCATTGTAGTAATTTATAATGTTTTTTAATATAAATTTTGTAGTGTTCACAGATTTCCACAATCTATATAATTATCAGTATTATATTTAGATTCTATTGCATATAAAAATTTTTAAACATCACACTTTTGAGTCGTATTATGAACCATCAATAGGATGAGAGACTTCAAAAATTGAAAAATAAATAGAATGCATATTTTTATTTAGTAATCAATAGATTTTGGTATATATTCATATAAAAATTGTTTAAAATGTAATTTATTTTTATATAGTATTTAATAATAGTTTTAAATATTATTAGTTTGTGAAGAATACTAATGTTATTACTCCTAAATGGATTAAGAGTTGTCATTAGTATTCATGTATATAGTCAGTAAACATAGCAAGACAGTTCAGTCGGTATTAACTATGCAATAGTCACCAAGCACAGAGATTACCGAGTATAGTAGTCACCGAGTATATAGGATTATCGAGTGTCAATAATATACCAAGACCGAGACTCAGCATTTACCGAGTAATCCAAAGTTCACATAAAATTTTGGAATGACACCTAGTTTAAGGTGAACAACTTTTTGCCGAGTTAGAAAATAGTTTACCAAGATCGAGGTGAATATTTACTACAGATGTGATTATTTAATGATTGATAATTCCTATGTAATGATGATCTAGGCTAATCATTTGAATCGCTGATCTTAGGTTTTCTAAGATAGTGTCAAACCCTATTTAAGTCAAATCATTTTGATATAAGTATTGTAAAGATGTCATTTTGACATGTATCATCACATGAAGTAGCCGCCATTGGGAGACATCTGAAGATCTGACAGGGTTAAGATTGGAAGGATTTTCATAGAACATTCAGTTTATCAAAAACAATTCAAGGCTACTGAGCAGTACATAAAGACATATTCATCACAACAAGGTGATTTCATTATTGTACTTAATAGATCGAATATCAACAATGTAAGTTATTTCTCATACAAATCACACATCACCGTTACTTTCTAGCAATTGTAGCAGACTTAAAATCCCCTAATAGAGTAGACTTAACAGTCTTTTGTAAAATCTCTTAACTAAGTGCACACTTAATTGTGTTGCTAAAATCCTCTAACCAGATAGATCTAGTTGATCTTATTGTTACTCCTAGCAAGGTAAGATCACCATAAGTGATCAATCTTTGTAAGCCTTAACTGACAACTTTATTTCTACAAAAGTGAAGCTTTTTGGGTTCCATCCCCACCACAATTTTTACCTTCTAACAAGGGTTTCTACGATACCAAAATACATGTGTTATGTGTATGAAGTTTCATGCATGCTTAATTGATTAGATTGCATGAATTTACATTTCAATTATGTTATTGAGTGTATGGTGAATACAATTGATACAGTTGGTTAATGAACTACATAATTACAAGGATTCAGTTTCAAAGTTTTTAAGGGTACTGATTCACCCCTCCCCTCTTAGTACACACTTTTCCATAATCCTAACAATTGCAACTATTTAATTCAACTTTTTAATTAGTTCAACCAATTATTCTATATAATTAAATTTTTTATGAGCAACAACTCTATAGTCTATAATTATTTTTTTATTTAATAATTTTAACAATGTCATTTGTCTTTCTTTGTATTGGTTCATGTTGGAAATAGTCGTTAAAAAAATCATATTATTGCTTATATTTTTTATAAATTTTGTTCACTTCAATTAATGACTTGAATGATATATACAATATTATATATATCTAATAAAAGTACATTGTTAACTTTAATATTATGGAATGACATTTGTGATATCATTCGTATTTATCCAATTAAATATACATTTAAAAAAAATCTTAGATGCCATGTGATTTTAAAAATATCTACCTACTTTATGTATCAAGTCTATCTAACAATTGATTTTATTTAATGTTCTCATTGTTTTTAAGTATCTTGTTCAATTTTTATGTATTTATTATTTGTATAATACACATGATGAAGGGTGCTCCCCTTAATACCACAAACACATAACAGAAACAGAGAAACAATAACAACAATATGCAAGAACAGAAAATTGGCTTCTTATTATCTCCACAAATGTGGAATTACAAACTTTCAGAATTACAATATGCAAAGCCACGTGGGCATTCCCTTACAATATTCTATAGGACAAAGCCTCGAATCAATACCCAGATCTACTACCTAGAACTGCCCTAGACAACACTACGGGCCTTCTTTATATAGGCATTTTCCACCGCTCGAGAAGGTTCCAAAAATTTAGCCCTAAGGGCCAACCAAACTTAGAATTATTTTATTTTTCAATTTATTACATCAAAGTCGGCTCAAAATAACTTTTGAAACCCAAACATAAATTTTGAAGGAAAATTATTTTTCGCCATTTCAGGTGGCCTAACTTCCGGAGACCATAAGTCATCACCAGTTGACCCTATTGACTATTATAACCCCATTTCAGAAATGCCACGAAGAGCTCTACAGGCTTGACCAGTGCAAGCACTTGTCACCCAAATTTTTGACCTCATCTGGGGCCTCTAAAGCCTTCAAAACTGAATTCAAAGTTTCTGTACCCTGCTGCCAATACCGAAATCTTCAATATCTTCAAAACTAGACCTGATCTAGCCATGAAACTTTGCTGGCAGGATGATATGACTGAGATGAAGCTCCACATGTAAAATCAAAACATTTCGAGATTGTAAGACCAACTTACTAAAAATAGAAAGTTTCCATAAATAGCAGCTCTACACAAGATAGCCCTTATTGAATACAAAAACAAAAATATTTTTGGGTGATGCAAGATTGCTCTTACACCTAGGATGCTCCTACATCAGACACTCGGGGTAATTTGAGAAGTGACCCTGTCATGACTCAGGTGTGCAGAGGAAAACCAAGACGGTTAACCTCCTCCTTTGTTAGCCATGATGAATCTTCAACAGGTCATCCTTTCCATTTGACCAAATACTCTTCATATGTCCTGTTCCTTGTACTTCTGCCAACACAACTATCCAGTATGTCTTCAATCTCCTTGATATCTGAACTGGTTGCTGGAATACTCCACTGTGCTACTATAACCTCATCTTCAACACCTCCTTCATGATACTCTGTCAAATCCAAAATATTAAACACCGGTGAAATATTCAGCTCAGTAGGCAATTCTACCTCATATACATTTCCTGAATCATGCTTCTTCAGTATCTTACATGGCCCAAACTTCTTCATTTTCAACTTGTTATATGTACCAACCAAAAATTGCTCCTTCCACAAATGAACCATGACTTCATCTCCAACCTAAAATTCCTTATGCCTCCTTCTCTCATCTGCCTTAGCCTTATACTGCACATTCATCTTGGTAATATGCTTCCTCACCTCCTCATGGATGTTCTTCAAATGTTTTGCAAAATCCTCAGCTTCAGCACTACTTATTTCTCCTTTATCTATCTTTCTCAACTCAGATGCATTTCTGGGACTACTCCCATGTACAATCTAGAATGGTGATTTACCAGTGCTCCTGTCGACAGAATTATTATATGCAAATTCTGCCTATGGTAAAATCAAATCCCATCCTGTTGGCTTATCTCCAACCAAACATCTCAGTAAATTTTCCAAACTTCTATTCACCACCTCTGTTTGTCCATTAGTCTGTGTATGATGTGATGAACTGAATTTCAAATCTATCTTCAACTTCTTCCACAATGTACGCCATAAATACCCAACAAACTTAGTGTCTCTATCTGAAACTATGGTCTTTGGAAAACCATGTAGTCTCACTACTTCTCTAAAAAACAATTCTGCTATATGAACAACATCATTAGTCTTCCTATAGGGAATGAGATGTGCCATCTTTGAAAATCTGTCAACTACTACAAAAATTGAATCATGTCCCTGCTGTGTCCTTGGTAAACCAAGAACAAAGTCCATACTGATATCCTCCCAAGGCTTCTCTGGTATAGGTAATGGTTGATACAACCCTATATTCTACTTCACTCCTTTCACCATCTGACATACTCTACAACTCTGTACAAACTTATTGACATCTTGCTGCAACTGTGGCCAATAATAATTTTCACTAACCAAAGCAAGGGTTTTATCTCGACCAAAATGTCTAGCCAATCCTTCGCTATGCTTCTCCTTGATGAGATTCTCCCTCATAGAACTTCATGGAATGCACAACTAACTCCCTCTAAAGAGCATATCATCTTGGATGATAAAATCCAACCACTTCATCCTGTCTAGAGTAATAGGTTCTTTACAAGCATTCCAAGCTTCACCAAAATCAAGATCCTCTGGATACAAATTCTTGAGTTCCTTGAACCCAACCACCTCAATCTGCATCTCTGTCAGCAATAGTTGCCTTCTGCTAAGAGCATTTGCAACCTTGTTAGACTTTCCACTTCTGTGTTTTAAAATAAATGTATAACTCTACAAAAACTCAACCCATTTCAAATGCCTTTGATTCAACTTTCCTTGACTATTCAAATATTGCAAAGCTTGATGATCAGTATACAAAACAAACTCTTTAGGAAGCAGATAGTGTCTCCACTTCTCCTGAACTATAGCATAAAATTCTTGATCATAAAAAAAATATTTTCTCTTGGCATCATTTAACTTCTCACTGAAATAAGCAACAGGTTTACCTTCTTGGCTCATAACAGCTCCTATTGCAGTACCACTAGCATTATAGTCTACTTGAAACACCTTATTAAAATCTAGAAGTGCTAAAATAGGTTTCTCTGTAACTTTTTATTTCAACAATTGAAAACTTTTTTTTGCCCCATTAGTCCACTTAAACTCTTTTCTATCCCCTCTCATTGTCTCAGTCAAGGGACCACAAATACTGCTAAAATTTTTTATAAAATTTTTGTAAAAACTAGCTAGACCATAAAAAAATCTTACCTCGGTAGCACTCCTTAGAGTAGGCCATTCAAGGATAGCCTATACCTTCTCTGGGTCCATTTTTAGACCTTTTGTTGAAACTACAAATCCCAAATACACTAACTCTTTCTTCACAAAACTGTCCTTATTCAAATTAATCAACAATTTCTCATCTCTCAGCTTCTCAAACACCATACAAATATGCATCATATGCTTTTCCAATGTCTTACTAAAGATCAAAATATCATATAGGTACACAATGACAAACTTACCCAAAAATTCTTTCAGAACCTCATTCATGAGCCGCATAAAAGTGCTCGGTGAATTGGTTAGCCCAAAAGGCATGACTAACCACTCATACAGTCCTTCCTTTGTCTTGAAGGTAGTCTTCCATTCATCTCCTTATCTGATCCGAATCTGGTGATATCCACTCTTTAGATCTATCTTTGAGAAATACATAGCTCCACTCAAACAATCCATAATATCATCCATTCGTGGCAATGGAAACCTATACTTGATTGTGATCTTGTTTATTGCTTTGGAATCTATACACATCCTCCATTCTCCATTCTTCTTTGGTGCTAATACCACTGGTACAACACAAGGACTCAAACTCTCTCGAATCAACCCCTTCTGCAATAACTCATATACTTATCTGTTCAACTCTTCACTTTCTGCTGGTGTCATTCTGTGTGCTGCCTTGTTTGGCAAATTGGCTCCTGGAATCAAATCCATCTGATGACTGATCTTCTTTACGGGTGGCAATCCATCAGGTACATTATCAGATACAATATCCTAAAACTCATTCAACAAATCTGCAACCTCTACAGGTACATTCTCTACTTCTTCTTTACCAGCTTTTGGAATTAAAGAAAAACACACATGCTTATACCTCATACCATCTAGGAATTTTCTTCCATCAACAAATGTTATTCTTGCATTACCACATACCTTTTCTTCAGTCTCCTTCAATGGCTTTAGCTTATGTCTCACTCCATCCTTTGTCAGGGAATAGGTATTCGCACAACCATCGTGTACAACACATTTGTCAAACTACCATGGTCTACCCAACAACATATGACATGCATCCATAGATATGATATCACATAGTACCTCATCTTGGTACCCGCTGATCTTGAACTTTACTAGGCACTGTTCACTGACCATGACCTTGTGGTCATCTTGCACCCAAGCAATCTGATATGGATGTGGGTGTTTCTGTCTCTTGAGCTTCAACTTTGTCACCATCTTTTCTGACACCAAATTGTCAGTGCTTCCACTATCGATAATCACATCATAGCATTTACCCTCACACTTGCATCTAATGCAAAACAGGCTCTTCCTTTGTTCAGGTTCATTCTCACTACTTAGTAGGAGTCTTCTGTTGATCAATGTTTCTCCTCTTTCAACATCTTCAGAATTTGAGGATCTAGCATCTTCATCTACATGTGCCACTCTGGCCTAGCCTTCATTCCTCCTATCCATCCTTCCTTTGCATTGAGGACATTCAAATGCCCTATGACCTTCTTCTCCATAGTGAAAACATGTTCCACAGAAGCCTCCTCTTCCTGAACCTTGTCCTCTTCCTTTTCCTCTCTGATCTCTATTACTCTGATCTTTGAAATGATTGGAATTGTTTCCTCTCTGATTTTGACTGCTACTAGCCTCATCCTTCTTTTTCAGATCTTCATTTCAGCCTCCATATGACCATCCACCAGATCATCCACTGCGACCTCTTCCATTTTGTCTACTCTCAAACTTCTTGTTCAGCTTTTCCTCTAATTTTAAGGCAAACTGGTATGCCTCTTCAATACTATTCATTCGAACCAGATTCAACTCCTCTTGAATGTTAGGCCTCAACCCATTAAGGTAACGAGAAACTTTCTCCTTATCATCTTCCGCATGGCCTGTTCTGATGAGGATTTGATAAAACTCCTCTGTATTCTCCTGAACAGATCATCTTGCTTGCTTCAAACTTTGCATTTTCTTCAGTAGGTCAAGCTCATAATCAACAGGGATGAACTGTCACTTCAATTTATCCACCATTCAATCTGATCTTGTGATTTTATCTTTCCCTCTTCTATTTCACTCTAATTGAATCTCTTGCCACCATATCTTCACATGACCTTTCAGTCTGGCCTTTGCGAATTTGACCCTATCAGGATCCTCAATATCTTGATACTCAAAATATTCTTCACATTCATTAATCCAGTCGATCAACTCCTCTGGGTTAAGATTTCTTGAAAATGTAGGACCTCAATCTTAGGTCTTTTCCCAATCTTGGAAATGGCTTGAAAAAGTCTTTCTTCCTCCTGGTTCACAACTTCGACTTCCCATTCTTGATCTTCTTCTTCAGCTTCATCCTCGCTTTCGTCTCTGACATTAAGATTCATTCCTCTGTGAATCTCTTCTTACAATGCTCGCACTTGTCTCTGGAGCACTCTAACCTCAGGTGTTACAACACCAGCTCTTCTGCCACGTTCCCTTTGTGGAGGCATTTTCGCGATGCGTGCTGAAACCCTAACCACGGTCCTGGTGCAAACTACCTCATAGTCGGCAATCTATTTACACGCTTAGGAACTCCTGCTCTGATACCACTTGATGAAGGGTGCTCCCCTTAATACCACAAACACATAACAGGAATAGAGAAACAACAACAACAATATGCAAGAACAGAAAATTGGCTTCTTATTATCTCCATAAATGTGGAATTACAAACTTTTAGAATTACAATATGCAAAGCCACATGGGCATTCCCTTACAATATTCTGTAGGACAAAGCCTCGAATCAATACCCAGATCTACTACCTAGAACTACCCTAGACAACACTACGGGCCTTCTTTATATAGGCATTTTCCACCGCCCGAGAAGGTTCCAGAAATTTAGCCCTAAGGGCCGACCAAACTTAGAATTATTTTATTTTTCAATTTATTACATCAAAGTCGGCTCAAAATAACTTTTGAAACCCAAACATAAATTTTGAAGGAAAATTATTTTTCGCCATTTTAGGTGGCCCGACTTCCGGAGACCATAAGTCATCACCAGTTGACCCGATTGACTATTATAACCCCATTTTGGAAACGCCGCGAAGTGCTCTATAGGCATGACTAATACAAGTGCCCGTCACCCAAATTTTTGACCTTATACAGGGCCTCTAAAGCCTTCAAAACTGAGTTCAAAGTTTCTGTATCCTGCTGCCAATACCAAAAATCTTTAATATCTTCAAAACTAGATCTGATCTAGCCATGAAACTTTGTTGGCAGGCTGATATGACTGAGATGAACCTCCACATGTAAAATCAGACCATTCCGAGATCGTAAGACCAACTTATTAAAAATAGCAAGTTTCCATAAATAGCAGCTCTACACAAAATAGCCCTTATTGAATACAAAAATAGAAATATTTTTGGGTGATGCAAGATTGCTCTTACACCCAGGATGCTCCTGCATCAACACAATTCATTATTAAATAGATACAAATATTTAAAATCTTAGTTTAATAACTCTAAATAATAACAAATTTTTACTAATAATACTTGATTTACTTAAATAATTCTTTTTACATTGAAGATGTTTCATATATGCAACAAATGAGATGTTTAGTGAGATCTATGGTTAAGAATTATAAAGGAGGGTGAAACATTATAAAAATAATCTTGGTTGCTTGATATTCAGAAGTGACAACTTCAATACAATTTGGAAAATATCCAAACACACTTGCAGAGAGAAAGCATTCAAGTAGACTAAATCAATTGTAAACAATCAAAAACTCTATGTTCAAGTTCCTTGTTGCTACAAATATTTATCTTCATATGCATCGCCAAGAAAAGAGAGCTAGAATGTGCAGATAAAGTCATTTACTATATCAATAAATATAAATCATCCCAAAGAAAAATAAGCTAAGATGAAATGATGTACATTCCAGTAATCTAACTACAATTCAACTATTCTACCTAATAATAACTAATATATGTAACACTTACAAGTAGGAACTTGACACAATGTGTCTCTTGTTTAACTTGTAATTTAATTATAAGAGAATATTAATTTTTATTGTTTTAAAATATTTAATAAAAAGTATAGTTTTTTTTAATTAGATGAATTTCTATTCAGTAAGATATTTTTCAAAATTATGATATAATAAATTGTACTATACAATTGTATATGTGTTATATAAAGAAATAGAAGCATCAAAATATAAACAGATCAACATATAATAAATGAGTTATAAGGATGGTCATTAAGATAGGTATTGTGATGGTGGTGCAATGTCAAGGTAACTCACAATGTAGGTCATGTTATTCAAAAGAATAACAATATATTTTTATATATTATTCAATTGTAGCTTCACATGCAAGTAATAATATTGATTACAATAATACCAAAGAACCAATCAAATGTTTCATTAAAAATATTTAATTGATAAAATCCCTCTTTTTCTTTTTAAATTGGGAAAATGATTTCACTTTCAAATACATTGTCAAAATTACAACACGTGACATATGTAGCAATCCTCAATTATATAGGTTATATCATGATAGAAGTCTATGTAGTAATTTTAAATAACTTAATGTAATTTTATTTTATTTTACATATATATATATATATATATATATATATATATATATATATATATATATATATATATATATATATATATATATATATATATATATATATATATATCTATATTATTGATCATTTTGTCTAAAATTAGTGCTTTTGATGAATAGAGGCCTTTACTATTAAAAGAAATATTAAAGTACAAAATTCACAAAAAAAAGGCCGGGGGAAAAGATCACCCCGCAAGTCCACACGACACTTAGGCTGGAAACAAACAACTATTCATCAGAAAACAAGCCCTTAGGTGACCAAAGTAGTAGCAACAGAGGGAGGAGGATCTTTGTCATCTGGGTTACCCTAGGCATTGGGCAGAGGAGCCTAATCTGGGATGGCCCAGCCATCCTCATCTTCTTCTTTTTCAACTTCTCCTTCCTCTCGCCTAGGCGAAATGGAAAGCACTAGGCGAGGGAACTTTCCCTAGGGAGCAGAGGCCAAAGGTTGAGAGAGAGCAGCAACAGTAGAGGCAAGCATAGGCGGCCACCTAGAACCCGAATCCCTCCAAGGAGGAGGAGAGGCGAAGCGGCGATGCCACTATCACAGAGTCCTAGAATGAGAGCTTCTACTTTGGCAACAGCCTCTGGGTAGCGTGCAATCAGCTGACATAGAATCAGGAGGCACATGGGAAACAATGTAGGGAGCATTTCCCCAGTGTTGGAGCAATTCCTGAAGGTGGGCAACTTCAAGGGCCACCTTATCAGATTGAACCTGGATCTGCATCATGACATTATTGCATATACAAGCTTTGTCAAAAAGAAAAATAGAAATATCTTTACTGCTATGAGAGAAAATAACATCATATCTTTCCACAGAGTAAATAAAATTTGCATCCGAAAAGAGTGCCAAATCTGGGTGAACTGGTCTGGCATTTTGGGAAGGTCACCAAGGAGAGCCATGTGCCAAGAAAAGGGCTCAAGCCTGAAAGGAGCAAAAAAATCATGAATCCAACCCCAGTAATTCTGGGCATGATGACAAAATCAGAAGATATGCATTATCAACTCTGGAAGACCACAAAATGGGCATTTGGGGTCTGGAACTCCTAAATGTTTAAGTCTGGCACTTAGAGGCAAGCCTTGGTAAGGAAAACACCAGGCAAAATGAGCAATTTTGGGCTCAGTAATGGCTTCCCAAATATTATGAAAATGCCATCCCCAACTCTTTTGGGAAGAGGAAAGCCACCAATGATGGTTGAGAGAATCAACCATGGGAAAATGAAGCATGAGCCAGGAGTAACCAAGCTTAGGCTTGTAACTGGAAAAAGGGGTGGCAGGATACCACTTCCAGTCCTTCCACCAAGGTCTGATTGATTGAATACCCACCTCGTGCAAGAGGTGAGGTGGGATAGCAGACACCAGGAGGTCAAAAGTCTGATGATCTGGGTGGATGAGCCAAAACTGAACACAGAGGTCCTCCCAAGATCGAAGATTCATAGTTGCCCTGGAAAAAAGATCCCTGGGAGTCTGAACGCCATGCTTGTGAAACCAGAGAGCACTAACCCCATGAAGTCTGGCAAGAGGAATCCCTTGTTGGGTGAAAAGAGGAGATCACCACAAATTTTGTTGGTTGAATGAAAGACCATCCTTGAATCCATTCCCAGCCCAGCGGAGCCAAGGCTTGACGACCTCCAAAGCTTTCTAGATGCTTTTGGCAACAAAAGAACCTTGAATCTGGATAGGCTCCCTCATGACCAGCAAGGTTTGAAAGCCAATCCCTTTCCATGCAGGCTTGTGGAGAGGAAACCCAGAGGAGATACAATGGCGAAGAAGAATCTTCCAAGATTCGTTGCCTGTGAGACACCAGATGACCCATTTGGCACAAAGTGCATATCCTTGTTTCAGGGTATCAATAAGCCCAAGCCCATTGGAGGCCTTATGAAGGTAGAAAAATTCCCAAGCCACTCTGTGAAACCCTTGATGATCACTACCAGAAGCCCAAAGAAAGTCCTGAAGAAGTTTCTCGAGCCGTTTGTAGGAAGCTTTGGAGGGGGCCCAGCAAGAAGAGTAATAAACATGCGTAGCGGCCAAGACTTTGGAGCAAATCTAAAATTTACAGGTAAGGGAAAGCAGCTTCGTGACCCAATAGGTAATCTTCTTCTCAATTTTATTAAGAACTGCATTCCATAATTCAGTAGGCGAACCTTGGAAGGCAAAAGGGATGCCCAAAAAATGAAATATCTCCCCGTGATGAATTCTGGACCAGCCAAACTGGGAAAGCCAGGGAGGCTCGAGAAGAGTAGATTGCCTGAAGCAGAGGGTTTTATGCCACTAAATGGCAGAGCCTGATGCAAGATAGAAAGTGTCTAAACACTACAAGGCTTCCCTAACATTTTCCTCATCTTTCGCTAGGGTGAGAAAGGAATCATCAGCAAAATGGCCATTGACAAGTTGCTGGGAGGAATCAGGTAGGGAGATTCCCAAGACACTTCCCATGGAAATGGAATGGGCCAGGAGAAAGCCAAACCCTTTGGCCGCAAGCACATATAGAGCTGGCACCAAGGGGCACCCTTGCCGAATAGAATGAAAAAGCCCAAAGGTGGAGGACTGGCGGCCATTGATAGTGATGCAGGTAGAAGCATCGTTGAAGAGAATTTACACAGATTGAATAAATCTTGGGCCAAACCCCATAGCGTGAAGCATTGCAAGAATAAAATGACATTCAATATGATCATAAGCTTTATCAAAATCAATTTTGAGAAAAAGGGCTTTCTAATTAGACTTACGAGCCCATTCCATACCTTCCCAGACCGCAATAATATTATCAAGAATAAATCTTGATTTAATAAACCCTGTTTGTTCAGGTCGGATAATTTGAGGGAGCAAATGACAAATTTTGAGAGCCAGGGCTTTGGCAATGATCTTGTGTGAGACATTGAGCAAGGTAATGGGCCTCCAGTTACAAACATCTTCAGGGTCCCCAGATTTGGGAATGAACTTGATATTCCCCTGATTGATGATTTCCCCAAGAGATTGGGTGTGAAAAGCTTCCAGATAAACTTGGTGGAGATTCAGGCCAATGGCATCCCAGAGCGTCTTATAAAATTTGCATGGGAAACCATCATAGCCAGGGGTTTTATCATCATCCATGGCGAACATAGCTTCACAAAGATCTTGCAAGGAATGCAGTTGATCACAAAAGACCCTCTGAGCAGGGGAAAAGCACTAGGGGACCACAGAAAGGCAATCCTTAAGGGCTTTCTCACTGGTAGGGGAGCTACCCTGAGAAGCAAAGACTTGTTCATAATGGCGAACAAAGGCTTGCAAAATATCAGGAAGCTCAGTGAGAACCATAGGACCTTCACGAATTCTGCAAATGCCCATACTAGTGTGACAAGGCCAGAGAGTAGAAAAAACTCTTTAGAAACTTGGTCCCCAACTTTTAACTAGTACAGCCGAGCTTTGATCTGAGCCCCTGTGGCAGCATGATTGTCAGCCATTTGCTTCTGATGTCGAATCTTAGCTAGATTACATTGCAGCTCTTGATTGAACGAGTCCTGAGCTAAAGCTTCAGTGGAAACCCGTAGAGCCTTGGTAGTGGTGTCATAGGCTCTGGGGTGACAGTTGGCCAACTGTCGACCGTAGATGTGCAAAAAATGAGTTGTACGCCTGATGGCATCATTCCACCATTGAATCCAGCTAGAAGAGCTGATGGGATGAGGCTCAAGATTCCAAACCTAATGAATGTGGGCCACCGTGAAAGCATGATGAAGGACCGAGGTATTAAAATAAAATTGTTTGGTGGGAGGCCTAGCCTTAGCTGTTTGCCAAACAATATTAAATTGGATGGGATAGTGGTCTGACAAGGTCACATCAATAAGAGGAATGACAGGTAAGGCTTGCTTTTTAGCGAAGGAAAAAATAGATTGTGCCGAGATCATGGCACGATCAAGCCGTTTATGAATTCTGTCAGCATAGGCCCTATAGTTAGACCAAGAGTGCCAAGCCCCATCAGGATGGCGGTGGCCCACATTGGGATCAAAAGGCCTAATTTATTGTGCATGTAGTACCAAGCCTCCCTCTCACTTGCAGTCCAGTGAAAAGGAATGAAACCATCTTTGTCAGCCGCCATTTCCACCATATTAAAATCCCCACACACTAGCCAAGTTGGAGGTGGCTGAGAATCCACAAGCCAACACCAAATTTGAGATCTTTCAACAACATCATTGGGGGCATACACTTTGGCAATACTAAAGGCATGGTTTTCAATGCGAAACGTGGCCCAAACGACCCTATGCATGGGATCAGAGCCATGCAAAACAAGCAAAGATTTCCAACAAGGAGAGAGGAGAGTAACAACTCCGCCTCGACCAGCCTCGTGCTGAGAACAAAGTGCAAGACTCTTGGGCCAAATAACTTTACATGTAGCATCAAGCAAGAAACCTGAAATCTTAACTTCTTGGAGGCATAACACATCCAGATGACCGAACCACTTACGAGTATCCCTGACAGAATATTTTCTGTGTAGGTCTGTCAACCCACGAACATTCCATGAGATGAACTTCATGGAAAAACAATGTCATTCATACTATCCTTGTCCCCAAGGGAGTCAAAACTATTAGACAAGTACCTTGGGGCGAAACCAGGACTAGGCAATTCAATAGAAACATTACGCCATTTTTCTGGCATGCCATTAAGCTTAACCTCAGCACATCGAGGAGGACTGTGAGGTCGATGGAAAGAACTGGCTGCAAGAATTTTGATAGTAGGCGGTGACATACTGGCTGAGGGAGCTGAAACTCGGGTAGAGACTGCCTTTGTCCCCTGCTCAGTAGGGTTTGAAATTTCATTAATAGGGGTGACCACAGGACTGGAGTTAGCCACAGATGGCGTAATAGAAGCCATAACGGAAGCCGCAATAGGATTCTTGTTGGGCTTGTTCCAACAGTCGACGGTGACCCATTCTTCTTTTTTTTCCTTCCTCCTTTTTGCTGGCCTCGACTGGCAGCAGACTAACATCCTTGGCAGGAGCTTTGGTGCGAGGCACTGCCAGAGGGTAGTCCTTGATCTTGTGCTCCGCAAATTGACAATGATAGTAGGTGTTGGGAAGATTAAGATAGAGCACCTTCTGAGTGAAGGTGGTATCCCCAACCTAAATATCAATCGTCTCTTTGAGGTCCCTAGAAAATTCAACCTCCACATAGAGTCATTTATGAGGGTGTGGGCTCAGAAAATGGTCATGCTCAATACATATAACCCTACCGAGCTTTTGCGCTATGGTTTGCATGAAAGGCCAACAGGGTAGGGGAAGACCAGGGAACTCAACCCACACTGGGACTTTGAGCTTTTTGTCATCAGAGATGGAAAATTCTCTAGTCCAATGCTGGAAAACTAGCAGCAAAGCCCTAACATTCTAGGGGCCTTTTTCAAAAATGGTGTCAACAGGGGAAGGATTAGAAAATTGAAAAAGAAAAAAGCCTTTGGTAAGGCTTTGAATGCCATCCAGATGGATTCCATGAGGATCCCAACTCTTCACAACCCAGTCCTTGAGAATATGCTTAGGAGGGTTGCGACCCAGAAAATAACCTATCAGGGCGTGCGATTCAAGCCAAGAGCAAGC
Source organism: Chamaecyparis obtusa (assembly GCA_027943335.1). Lineage (NCBI taxonomy): Eukaryota > Viridiplantae > Streptophyta > Pinopsida > Cupressales > Cupressaceae > Chamaecyparis > Chamaecyparis obtusa. Next base: position 134,783 of record BSBK01006154.1, on the reverse strand, counting down.
ATCATTAAGCTCATTAATGGGCAGAACAATATCGGGCTGAGCCATACCTCGGGGAAGACCTTGGGAACAAATTTACGGGGATGTTTTCTTGGTGGCACCATTGCTTTCCAAAACCACACTAGCACCAGCATCAACTACATGGTGGGAAGTGGCCGGAGCCATATTTAAAAGCCTAAAAAAAAAAAATTAGTGCTTTGATTGCTTGGTCTAGTATGAAATTATAAAGTAAGGTTTTAAGTGTTCATTCATTATAGTTTACATTAATGGTAAAAAATACATATCCATGAATTAAGAATATTTTTTTTAATTGCAAGCATCCAATGTAGTGTATGAAATTCATCCAATAAATAAAAACCTTCTTCTCTTTATCAAACGATTTCAACTAATAACCAACTCTTCTAGAAAAGAAAATATGTTTTTCTAATCCAAGATAAATAAAAATTTAAGATAAATAAAAATTTAAGTGAATATAATATATTTTTACCATTGAGACATTAAAATTTTCCAACAAGTTAAACATAATAAAAATAGGAATTTACTAATTTACAACTTTATAAGTTACCAATTTACAAATTGAGGTTAAAACTATAGAAAACGAATGCAGAGAAACTTGGACACCAAACTTAAAATCTCTATAAAGGAAGATAGTGTAGCACATGGACATCTATGTCACATCATAGTCTATATAGAAAGAATAGCCCTTATTTATTATTTTCCTTGAGAAACACACACAAATTTACATAATATAAAATAAGAAGAACTAAGTTGAACACAAAATAATAATAAAATTATTTTAATCTATTTAGCCAAAGGAAAATAATATAATGATGGAAAACAAAGATATTGATAGATTCTTATTTAATGGAATATCTTCACTAATAATAACCTATAAAGTTACACGAATGGAAAAATTGTTGGGGTTATATAGGAGTTTTTCAAGATCGATCAAAACCCTAGTTTTGCGTTCTAATTTCTAAAATAGATAAATAATAAAGAAAATAAAATAATCTATGTGTTCCTATCCTATGTGCACACAAGAAATAAGAGCAACTAGAAATTGTATGAATTATAGAATTAAGGGTTGCATAGAGTAATAAAAAAGGTGTGCAAAATAGATTGAAGAATAAATCCCACCAACTTTCCTAAAAGACAAATAGATTCTACTCTAAGAAAAAAAAATATTAAAATATAGAGGAAGAGGACGCTATTACTTATATAAAAGAGATGAAAGCTATGAAAATCTATAGAAACACATCAAAAAAGATATTATCCTTGTGAAGAAGTCAACAAATTTAGTAACTTGTCATACAAAGAGCTTGAGTATGAAAATATTATCATTGTATGATAAAGCTTGGAAGCTAGTGTTCTAGATTCAAGATGTTTGCAATAAGTATAGTTCAAAACATGAAGAACACTAAAAGAAGCCAATATCCATCCAAAAATGTAACTTAGAGAGAGAAAAAGAGATTGTCAGTGGTCTTAGGATCCATCTAAATGCATGAAAAAGAATAGAGATAACTTTAAGGAAACCCCCTCAAAAAGGATATAAAATTATTGCGAATATTATAAAATTTTGGTGATCTTTCCTTTAAAAAAATGACTTTGTTGTTGGTTAATTTACATTGCAAAAAAACTGTAGAGAATCTTATTAGACCTTGAAAAGTGATAGGAAAAGGCATGAATTACTTTAAAATCTTATCATTTAAAAAAAAAATATATGAAAATCTTATAGAAAAGTAGAGGCTCAGAGCTTAAAATCATCAATGAGTTCAAGGGTAAGACTCTATAGTATTTATTACTATCACTGATTCAAAATATAATCCAACAAGCCTTGTATTCTATAAGATAAAATGTACCACATAGTTTATAATGTTGATGTCACTCAAAGTTTCTTTTAGGCTATTGATTTCTCTTGAGATTAATAATCCAAAAGCAATTTTAGCATGCATGAGCATTACAAATTGTAAGTATTATTCACCTAATGGAATATAATGAGGATCATTAAATTATATTTTAAATTAATATTGACAACTAAATATTGGTGATACAAAACTAAAGTAACTAATAATTATGATATATTTGTAGTGTCATATATTACACACCATTCGATTCCTCATTACATAATGCCTCTAGATTAGCTAAAAACCAAAATTCCATGAAAGCCTCCATATCCTTCTGATGTAGAGGGTAAGGTGGTAAATGGACTAACGACACCAAATTTTACAATACAAGGGAAAACTACCCAATCTCAAGCCCAAGATAACCTTATTGACAAAGTGACTTTGCAAGATTGAGTCTCTGGCTCATTTCAAAAGTGGAAAATAAGTGAGTTCATATCAAATTAGGACATTACTAAAACCCATACCCATATTCCCTTTCAACAAATACAAGTTTTCTTCTCACCATTGACACTATGCTCAAGTAGGCTACAAAAACCTATTTTGGTTTAGGACATTAATATGCTTGAATAGACCATGGATACATCTTAGGCAAAGTATATGAAACATGTATGGATTCAAAAAACCCTTAAATACTTATGGTTACCTTATCTCCTATACTCCCCACACAATTAGGCCTAAGATCTAGTAGCCTTGCCAAGTGACCTTTTTTATCATAACTTTTGGTCCAAGATAGAGCTCCATAAGAAAATTTGTTTTTCATATATGCTTTTGAAAACTACAAAATATATCCAATTTTATCATATGGTTACTTTGGAACACTTGACTTTAAAATTGATTGGTAATGTTTAGCTTAGGCTTAATTTTTAATATGATTTAGAACAACAGAGAGGGCGGGGGGGGGGGGGGGGGGGGGGGGTGAATTAGTTGTTCTCTGGTCCAGATGTATAAAACAAACTTTAAAACTTTTCAACAAATTAGATCTGACAACCAACAACTACTCGGTCATTGCTGATTGCAATAACATAAACATATAACAATGCAGTCCACTATCCAATAGTATCTAACTTGTAAAACATAGAAATGTTCAAACCAAAACATTCACACAAGTATTAACACTAGGATTTATAGTGGAAACCCAATTAGGGAAAAAGCACTTTGTAACATGTTACTATTATTTTCACTCTTCTGAAGTGTGCTCTATGAAAAGCCAACCTTGTCAAAGGTTACAAACACACTGTCAGGTGTGACCTGGTTAAAGGATTTAAACCACTCTGTTAAAAGTGCACCTTGTTATAGGAATTACATACATCTCATTAGAATGCAACCTTGCTAAAAGGTTTCATACAAATGACTTTTAGGTCAACCTCTGTTAAAAGTATTTTGACTGTTACAATGGTTAGAGAGGAACAATAGTATTGATCTTAAAAACATACAACTCACTTTGCAAATATCAGATCCAATTATGTACACGTATGCTAGCTTACTGACTATGAACCTTTACCATCTCCATCACTGATCTGCTCAGAAATCTCTTCAAAAAACCACAATAGTTCTCCTTCATCTTTTTCTTCTTATACAGTCAATAACATCAACAATACATCCAACATCCTCTTCTCTGTTCAACCTCATTCTTAGGTTTCCTTAATACTTCCTCAATTAGGTCAATACATCTTTTGTCGCTTAATCTCCTTCATAGATCTTAGGGTTAGGTCAGATTCATCGATCCTTCCAACTTTATATTCTTCATCTATCCTTCTAGAAATATCTCAAATCTCTTAATAGATTTACAATAAAACATTTTATAGTGCATTAAATGCTTTCGTACAATCAATAAATAAAGTCAACACATTTTACATAATCCAATAATTCAACTATGTCAGCTGTAAATCTGAATTCTTCCTCAAATGTAAATTATTGACGCTCGATCAATACAGTGTTCAACTCCTCTGTATTCATTAGAAAGCTCAATTAGCTAAAAAACTATTTCCTCGACTAATATTGTCTTCCTCGACAATTAACTGATGTTCAATCAACACTAATTTTTCTCAGGATATACTAGCTTAGTTGACACTAACATCACTCAGCTTAAACTATATTTCTTCACTTTTTCTCGATTAAGCCTACCAGTTTAGTCTTCATTCTTACTTAGATAAACAATACATTATCTTATCATTTTGCCACATACTCAAGTACTCATTAAAGTCTCAAGATAACTCAACCTTTCCTTAGGTGCTATTGTTACCAACCTTGCCTATCCCCTTTACAACAATCAAATAGATATAGTACTTTCTTAGATAGCAACATTCTTACCAGTTAAGGTTTGACATCAATGACAATACAACAATTGCTTCAATTGTAGTTTCCAACAATCTCCCTCTTTGGCATTGATGGCAACACCATATGAATAACACATGAATCACCAACCAATCCAAAACTTATCTATCCATCAGAAATATTTATAATATCCTTAGCTTCATTCTAGTATAGAATCAATTAGCCATGCTTGTATGACCATCCACTAAATCTCTCCCTCTTACTTGGTCTTCCATGAAATCTCACCATGTGTATTCATCTGTGATCATCTCCCTCTTTGACAAAAATGCCAAAGAAACAACTAAAACATACATCCTGCAAATGTAGATATCATTTTTTTAGTTCAGTAACAATATTTCTCCCTCTATCATCTTTGCTTATGACTGATTCTTGGCTTTTTTGTACTTTTCAAAACTCTAGGCTGCTCCTAAAGTGTGACCTATCTCTGCATCAATTTGTCAGATACTCTTTGTAGCACATTTGATGTAGTGCTCCTAGCTTGACTAGGTAGACTCGATTAGGGGAAGAACCCCTAATTGACCTCTCAAATATTCATGAGCTTCTTTAGGTAAAGCTTTAGTGAATATGTCTACTAGTTGTTCCTTTGTATTCACATATTCCATTCGGACCTCTTTATCTTGTACCAGCTCCCTCAAGTAATGATACTTGATGGCGATGTGTTTGGTCTTTGTGTGCATCATTGGATTCTTAGAGATGTTGATAGCACTTGTTTTGTCACAGTAGATGAAAATTGGCTCAATGATCTCTTCTTTCATGCCTACCAACAATTGCTTTATCCATACCAAGTTTGAAGAGTTCACTGCTACAGCCACATACTCGGCTTCAGCAGTAGATTGGGAAATGTAATTTTGTTTCTTGCTTGTCCAAGAAACTAATCTCTATCCAAGAAAGAAATCTCCACCACTAGTACTCTTTTTGTCATCCATATTTCCTGCCTGATCAGCATCAGTATACACTCTCAGTTCAAACTTTTCATTCTTCTTGTAGTACAATCCATAGTCAACAATCCCTTTCAAATATCTCATTATCCTTTTGATAGCCATCATGTGAGTTTCCTTAGGATTGGCAAAGAATATTTCCATAATACCAATAGGTAAAGCAATATCTGGTCTGCTGTGTACATCATACTCCAGCTTTCGAATCATGGATCTATACAAAGTCTGGTTTACTTATGCAACATCATCATTTTTAGACAACTTTTGTCGAGCACCCATGGGACTACTTATTGGCCTTGAATCTTCCATACCAAAGGTTTTCAGTATCTAATGAACATATTTAGACTAGGTGATGAGAATTCCTTTCTCCATCTAATATACTTGTAAACCAACAAAAAATTTGATCTCCCCAAACATACTCATTTCAAATTCAATTTGCATTTCATTTGAAAATTTCTTACACAAGGCATCTTGTCCACCAAATATAACATTGTATACTATAAAAAGTATCTTCATAGAATTAATGTTGAACAATAAATGAAATATTAACTAAATAAAACCACTATAGAGAAACTATTTAGCAAATAATGATCAATTGAGCATCCTATGGCTCTCTATCTAAGAATGTTAATGAATAGCTCTCAGCAAGCTCCCATTAATGATAGTCCTAGAATGAGAATGATAAAGATAAACAAGCTATTACTAACAATTATCAAAGTAGATGCTAATTATGCTCTCAAATTCCTTTCTAAGCTCAAATTGCAAGAGGTTCAATGCAATTCTCAGATGTGTGGTTATGAATTATGAAGGATATAGGCCTTCCTTTTATAGATTTTCCAATGGTAGGGGGTGTAGTCGTGTTTTATCATGATTAAACCTTGGTTGAGTCCTTGGTTCCACCCTTTGAAGACAATGCAAAGTTTGTGTCCTCAAAGCTTGGGACAAGTAGACAAGATGGATGGCTAAGATTCTCTTTCACTTTGAGTGATTGAGATTCAATTTGGCTTGATCCATGTGAATGCCTTTCCTCAAATCTCATTGGTTGCCCAGATTTCCTCTCCTTTTGGGTTGTTGAGGGTAATTGAGATTTATTAATTGATTTATTTTAGCCATGTACCCCTTGAATGGGTTGAATTTAATTTAATCCAAGACTATACAATTAATTGATTTAATTGTATTTTGATTTGATTACACTTGATTAAAATACTCTCAATTTTGATTTATCTTGAATTAAGACTTGATTTTAATTTTGATTGGCTAATTATGCATTGTGATTCAATTGCTTCAATTATGTCCTTGATTTTCTTTGATTTGACTCAATTTGCTTTGATTTGATCTTTGTCTATTTTAGGTGATTACAAATGCCCCTCTTTGAGTTGACGTGCAAAGCATGTCAATTCAAAGAATTCTCTAATCTTGCTGATGATATGTCCTGATTCAATGATGGTCGATCTTGATGTTTGATTGATGTCTTTGATGGTTGATCTGAGATTTATGATACGAGATTGATGCAGATATGATCGATATGAAACTCTTAATTGATATAGTTTTGATGATCGTTCTGATATGATCATCATTTTGATGAAAAATGCCTGATATGATGCTTGATCTTGATTAAACTCTTATCCTGATACTTGATTTGATAATTGATTTCGATGCGATGCCCCATTCATTTGATTATGAAAAATTTCCTAATAAAAGCTTTCACTTTAATGATCGGTCTCTTGATTTAACGATGATGTTACTGCTGATGTTGATTTGATTATCTGATGGTATGTTCCCTCGGAAATGAAATAAAATTCATATTGATTTGATCATTGATTGATTTTTTATGAGTAATGTTGATCATTGTGTGAATATGTATGATGAATTTTATTTAAATTTCCGATATCGATGTTTACTTTGTTCAATTTCAAATGCCTTGGTTTTAATTATTTCATTGATAGCATCACTTTATTAGGTCAATTTTGATAAAAATGTACTTTCATAGGTCAAATTACCTCCTTTTAGGTCAAAACCCTATATAAAGGGGTCAAATTCCCTTTTTACTATTCATTTTACCATTGACTTTTGACTTTTACTCTCTATTTTCTTTTTTACTTTCCACAATGTCTGTCCCTATCCACGAGCATTGGTTCAAGAAATGTCGTTGATACCATCATCTGCCTAGCTCAGGACCTTCGGTGAGTACTTGTACCTTTTCCATTTTTCTGTTTATAGCCTTTTTTTTCAAAATTTTCCAATTTTTCCCAGTTAAACAACTAGTTTTTCACTTTTTTCGATAAATGGGTGCTTTTGCCAATTTTATGGGCACTTTTGCCTCTAAATGTGCACTTTTGCACTTTTCTCTTGCACTTCCATGAATCATTTTGGCACTTTCGCTCACCAAATTTAAGCCCTTTTACGCTTTTAACATTTATTTGTGCGCTTTTGCTTAGGTTTAGCACTTCCACCACTTCTTTGTGTGATTTTGATCAATTTTCGCGCTTTTGTATCATTTAAGAGCACTTTTAATGTATATTTGGGCACTTTTAAAATTTTCACCATTTTTACAATATATATGTGCGCTTTCACCCATTTAGGCAACACTTTTGATGTTTGCTGCTTTTGCTCCATAAACTAGCGCTTTTGCTCTGCAAAATTCAAAACTTTTGGACTTTTAGCCAAGTTGCAATTTGTCGATGTCATTAATTGATTGCTAGGTTTACGTTCCCAATTTTGTAACAAGTTGTAATGTGTTAGTTAGGGTTTAGTTATAGTTAGGATATCCATCATCAATCTAGATTCAAATGATGAGTGAAGATAAAATTTATGTTCTATCTGAGTAGAACCATGAAATCTGATTGTGGTTTTGATAAGTGTTGATAAATGTTTGATTGACTTAGAATAATCCCAATAATTTATGATTTCCTTTTTGATGTGTTTGAACTTGTTTCTTGTAGTTGGAGCTTAGTTCTTTATGTATCCGTGGTTCTTATCCTTTGTCCTGGGATATGATACCTGCTCTGAGTGTTGCTGATCGTCGTCACATTGCTCAGTGTGGCCTTTCTTTCTTATTATATCTTCATTGATTCTGAGTGAATCAGGGTCTCATTGTTGCTATGGTTGAGCATTGGCACTCAGACCATAACACATTCCATCTTCCTATGGGTGAGATGAACATCACCCCTGAGGATGTGTATCATCTTCTCTGGTTGCCGACTTGAGGAGAGCTCTTATATTATGATACTATTTATGATGGTTCAGCTTGTCGCTGAGTGTTTGGTGATCCTTCTATTGGTGATCACCATATTTAGTAGGCTCAGTTCATCTCATTCCTTGTGTTACTAGTTTTCCTTGGTACTTTGATTGGTGGTTTCTTACTTCCTGACCGACATGGTCATGGGTTTGCTATTGGTTGGGGTCCTATCATAAAGGATTTGATGGCAGATCTTCATTGTTTCAATTGGGGTTCTTGCTTGTTAGCACAGTTATATCATGAGCTGCATACTGTCGTGTATAGACGTTCCACTACCTTGACTATAGGAGCTATTTTATTATAGCTTTAGACTTGGGAGCACCTCCCAATATCACATCCTATGATAGAATGAGATTGTCTGGCTGGTTGGCCTTTTGCATGGATGTACAGTGGTATTATCAGGCAGGCCCATATGGGTAAGCTAGATTAATGGCATCGTCGGATAGATGACATGGATACTGTTGTTTGGAGACCTTATCTTGGATGTGAGCCTTGGCCAGAGGATGATGGAGAGCTTTCATATATGTTCTATTCTCATTGGATGATTGGTTGTTCCACCTTTGTTATTGAGAGATTCTGCTTCCACCATGTTTTCCATCAGTATGGGCATATTCAAGATATGTCGTAGGCATAGTGATGTATGCTTGTGTGCAGGCCGAGAGATCATTATGGCACCCTTGTGTTGATTTTGGTACAGCTGTTCGAGAGATTTGGGATTTGGGGTATCATCCCTAGAATCCTAGGTCACAGGTGATGGATGCCGGTATTATAGATGAGTATGGTGCCTGGTTACATAGGTACCCTTTTCCCAGGTTTACTGATCCTACTGAGAGGATTCCTAGCTTTGAGGAGGTATCAGATGGTGAGGATGGAGCTCGTGAGGATGAGGGTGATGATGATGATGATGATGGAGATGATGATGAAGGGGGTGGTCATGGTAGGATCAGGGGTTGACATGAATGATGATGTCATTATGGACCTAGAGTAGGTCGTATATAGATACCAGTGTTAGCTACTGCTCCTATTCCTCCTAGAGCTAGTGATCAGGGTGGAAGTGGACGGGTTGATAGAATTTTACATCAGGTTGCTAGAGTTCTTGCACAAAGGCATTGTGTTAGATGATAGAGAGTTGTTGATGTAGATATTATGTAGGTGTTGCTTGATCAGACATAGGGTCCTCCTTCTTAACAGGTCATTCCTCCTATTGTTCCTTATGTTGTTCCTATAGCTTAGGAACATGCTTCTGTCTCAATGCCTTTATCTTCATCGCATCCTTCTTCTTCTCAATATGTTTCAGTTTTGGGTGATCCCTCTTCATCTATTCCATCTTCTTGTACTCCACTTCCACAGTCTTTTGTAGCTTAGGGTTTTTCCCCAGCCTCAGCATCAGATGTTGCTGCCTTACAGTCTCAGATATCTTCTATCCAGTAGCAGGTTGCACAAATGAGCTTAGTGATGACTTCCTTTATGGCTTCTATGAGTTAGCATGGGTTACAGGCTAGTTCTAGCTGTCCACTGGATAGTGCACCTGATCATGAGGATGCTGATGATGCTGCTGATTCTTGAGTGTTCCTCTATACTCATGAGCTTTCTTTTTCTTGTTATTATCGAGACATTGGACTCATGTTGTATCATTTTTGATTAGTTGATGTTTTTTTATATTGATACTTTGATATCTGATGGATACTAATTTCTAGATATTGCTCTTTTATGATCATGTGATAGACCTTGATTTCTAATGATGGTATTATGATCTCTGATGCTTTCCTTGATTGTTTTGATATGAAGTCATCATGTGTTGGATTTCTTTCTAGATGTTTTGTATGATATGCATCTATATGATTTATATGCTTTTTTTTATTCTTTTAAGAATGTAATTTTCAATGTATGCATATGTCCTAATGATGATTAATGACTTGTCTTATGTATGAAATAGAATAAATCGGAATAGCCAAGGTATCTATTTGCGTAAACAAGTAGAAATCTCAGTTTTATCCTATATACAAGTCCTCGATGATTCTTTGATGATCACATCCTTAGACAAATAATACATGATTTAAAACTTTGATTTTAAGACATTCATTCAGAAATCAAGAAAAATATCATCCTTTCATCATAGCTTGTCTAGTCTAAAACTTTCATCGACTTGCTAGAAATACATGATTTCATCAATTGAGTTAACACTTAGAAAAATTTCTTGCAATGTTTTTCAAATCCATATGTCAAGTGTAGTTCCATCCATTTCAAATTTTTAATCCTGATAAAGGTAAGGTCATTTTAGTTCTTGGATCAAATTTTTTATTTTTGGGCTCAAATTGGATTAGGATGTAGATTTGATTAAGTACTTCTCTTTCGAGTGTGATGAATTGATTCTCTGATTGGATAAATCTTGCTTTGATGAACCCTTTCTCCTTTTGAGTAAATTTCCCCCAATTGGATATTGATTTTGTTTGTGGGACTCAGGACAATTTTTTGATTAGGTGACCAAAATCTTGAGGTATTTGCAAATGCAATTGTGGGGTTTTATTATACAATATATACAAATGCTGGCGAATGCAATATTTACAAGGTGACCTTCTAGGTATGTGACTGAATTGGACTTTCAATGGTGCTTGTTTACCAAGTTTTCACTGATTGAATGGATCTAGCTCTTTTTTCTATTTTTAAAATTTTTCTCTTTTTTTGCTACCAAGGTGCCTATTTGCTAGGTTTTCACCAAGGCACTTTTCTTCTTTTCTAATTTTTTTGTATTTTTCTTTTTTTCAATTTTTCTTCTTTTTGAGGATCATATATGAATGTTTTGCTTTCTTCAAGCTCAAATTTTCACTATTTTTTATCTTTTCTGCTTTTCAAATGTTTTGGTATTTTTCAGGATCTCTTTTCACTATGTACAATAAATATGATGCTCCTCATCTGATACTCTTTCATCTTCCTTATGTATAGAACTTCTTGAGATGTATACTATTGATTGGCTCTTATAGTTCTTCACCATCACAATCTGCTAGTTTATAAGTGTCGATCCCAAAATTTTCAACAATGAGAAATGGTCCTAACTAGTTTGCTTCCCATTTTCCTTTCTTTTCTTATTCTACTTGGTTCTTAGGATTTTCTCTCAAAACTAGATCCCCTATTTGGAATATTCTTGGCTTGATATGTTTATTATATGCCTTTGACATCCTATTCTGGTACACCTTCAAATGATCAAATGCTTGCTTCTATTTTTCATCCAAGAGTTCTAGTTCTTGCAGCCTTGCAACTCTATAGTCTTCCTCATTTATCAAACCATGCATGGATATCCTCAAAGATGGAAGTTCTACCTCTAAAGGCAAAACTGCTTTTGTTCTAAAGACTAATGAAAAAGGTGTAGCCCCTATTGGCATTCTTATGCTTTTTCTATAAGCCCATAAGGTTAGATTTATCTTGATGTGTCAATCTCTCCCTGAATTATCCACTGTTCTCTTCAAAATCTTCAAGATGTTTTTATTGGTTGCTTCGGCTTGTCCATTGTCTTGAGGGTAATAGATTGAAGAAGAATGATGAATCATGTGAAACTTGGTGCACAATTCCTTTAGGTCTTTGTTCTTAAAATGCTTGGCTTTATCTATTATGATAGCATGGGGTATGTCATATCTACAAATAATATGATTGAGGATAAACAAAGAAATCTTCTTTCCTATTGCATTTGATATGGGTATAGCTTCCACCCACTTAGTAAATTATTCAATTGTAGTGATGATGAATTTGTGACCATTCGAGGATGGTGGATAAATCATTCCTATTAGGTCTAAACCCCATTGATAGAATGGCCAAGGTGTTTTCATTGGGTGAAGCTCTTGTGCGGGTGCATGTATCAAATTTCCATGGAATTGACACTTTCTACAAGTTTTGGAAAAGTTACAAGCATCTTTCTCCATCGTGGGCCAAAAATATCCTATCCTTAAAAGTTTCTTGGCTAAGGATAATCCATTTGAGTGTGATCGACAAATTCCTTCGTGGACTTCTCGCAAGGCTAAGTTTGATTCTTCCTCTTCTAAACATCTAAGGAGCATTCCATCTAGACTTTTTTGATACAATGTTTTAGAAATTATGGTGTATCGGGTGACTTGGTGAATAAAGCTTTTCTTTTGATTCCTGGTTTGGTTTATGGGAAGGATTTGATCTTTCAAGTAAGTATAAATTGTTCCATACCAAGGTGATTCATTTTTAGTTAAAAAGAAAATGGTGTAAGGGTGGGTAGGGTCAAATGCAGGTTGAATCACTTCTTCTACCAAGAACTCATATCTAGCACTCTGATCAGGCATCTACAAAAGTGAGGCCAAGGTTGCCATTGCATCTGCTGCCTTGTTCTTTTCCCTCGGCACTTGTTCAAATGAGATGAGTATGAAATACTTCTTGAGGCTTTGCACCAAGTTTTTTTAGGGTATCAATTTGTCATATTTCATTTGATATTCCTCATTAACTTGATTTATGACTAATTGTGAATCTCCATAAATCTTTAATTCTCTCACTTTCCACTCTAATGCTAGCTTGATTCCAATAACCAATGCTTCATACTTTGCTATATTTTTGGTGCATGGAAATAGCAATTTGTAAGACTTAGGGATAGTAGAACCTTGAGGTGTGATGAAAAGTATGCCTGCTCTTGATCCATGGTGAGTGTAGGAACCATCAAAATAAAGCTGCCATGTTTTTGCTTCTACCTTCACAATCTCTGAATCTAGGAATTCCACTTGGATGGGATGATCATCATGAAGTGGTGCTTCTGCTAATTGGTCTATAATTACTTTCCCTTTGATTGATTTTTACCAACATATTCTATGTCGAATTCACTAAGTACAATTACCCACTTTGCTAGCCTTCCATTCAATGTTGTTTTGCTAAGTAGATACTTTAATGGGTCAATTTTGGCAATGAGCCTTATCTTGTGGGCTAACATATAATGGCATAATTTTTGTAAAGAAAAAACCACAACCAAGCATGCCCTTTCTATAAATGTATAGTTCAGCTTGTATTTGACTAAGGTTCTACTAATGTAGTAAATTGCCTTCTCTTTTCTTGTTTCATCCTCTTGTGCTAAAAGTGCCCCCAATGATTTCTCCATTGCTGAAATGTATAGGATTAATGGATTGCCTCTGATAGGTGGCATCAAGATTGGTGGATTCATAAGATATTTCTTTAATAGATTAAAGGATTCTTCACACTTTTCATCCCATTTGAATATTGTATCCTTATGCAAAAGTTGCGTGAAGTTATGACATTTTTTAGCTAATTGGAAGATAAATCTCCCAATGGATTAGATCCTTCCTTGTAAAGATCTCATCTAACTAATGTTTTTAGGTGCTTCCATTTCCATGATAGCCTTCACTTTAGCAGGATCCACCTCTATCCCTTTTGCAGATACAATATAACCCAATATTTTTCTGGATTGGACTCCAAATGCACATTTCTTTGGGTTAAGTCTTACTTTGAATTCTTCTAGCCTTTCCAAAAAAAATTTCCAAAATTGGAAGGTGTTCTTTTCTTGAGTGGGATTTTTCTAGCATGTCGTCCACATAACCCTCCATGAACTTATGCATCATATCATGAAATATTGTGGTCATTACTCTTTGATAGGTCTCTCCTGCATTCTTTAACCCAAATGGCATGACATTCTAGCAAAATGTACCCCATGCACATGTAAAGGTAGTTTTATCTTGGTCTTCTGGGCCTATCTTTATCTGATTATACCCACTAAATCCAATCATGAGTGAGAACATAGAGTGCCCCGCTTTTAAATCTACAATGGAATCAATGCTGGGAAGTGGGAAATCATCCTTAGGACATACCAAATTTAAGTCTCTAAAGTCTGTGCAGATTCTGATGGATTTATCTACTTTTGATACTGGAACTATATTGGAGATCCATTGTGCATAATCAATGGCCCTTATGAATCCTACCTTCAATATTTTTTCTAACTCCACTTTGACAAGTAGTTCTCTATGACGGTGCATCTTCCTTAGCTTTTGTTTAATAGGTTTTGCTCCTTCCTTGATGTTTAGGTGATGCATTATCAGATTTGGGTCTAAACCCAGCATATCATCATAAGACCATGCGAAATTGACTTGTCTTTCCTTAAAGAAATCAATGAATTCCATCCTTTCTTCGCTAGATAGGGATGCTGCTAAGTGGATGATCTTTGGCTCTATTTCTGACCCAATATTTATCTTTTCTATTGGCTCAATTAAGATCAAAGATATTTCTTCATAATGCTCTAGTAGAGCATCCAAACTCCCTTCCTTAGGTGCCTCATTTGGGTTTTCACCTTTAGAAACATCCTTTATTTCTTTATTTTTTTCTTGATCTAATGTTGCCACAATGTGGTTTTCAACACTTGATTCTTTTCTTTTTCTATTTTTCTCATTTTTTCTCGGATTGAAAGTTTGGATGCTCTCTTTGATCATCTCCTCTTGATATTCTCTAATAGAAGAAGGCTCAACCACATTGAGGTATTGGGACACCATGTTGTCATTTAAGAAAATTGGCAAGGTATTTGGTTCAATGGTATTCCATTCAATTAAGTCCGGGTGAATGAGGGTTAATGGGTCAACACTTAGGTTTGTTTCAATCGGGTTTAAGGTATATATCTCATTATTGGAGGGTTCATACATTGTATCTTGAAAATCTCAAACATGGGCTTCCTCTAAATGTTCTAAAGAAGAAGGATCAAAGTCCCCCTCACTAGAGTCCTCTCAAGTTTCCATTGGATAAAAGCCATGTGGATTAAACCTAGCATTTGATTCTTCCATAGTAGGTCTCCATGAAGGAACGTATGGTTTGCCCACCCATTCATTGATCTCTATCTCTATACTTGGAACATCATTTAAAATCACTTGGCTAGAACTAGATGCTTCATTTGGAGTTGATTCTGTCATTGGTCCTTTATTTTTGGTAGAAGAATAGGTATGAATGACATCAATGCCCTTGTCTTGGCATGACTCATCTAATAGGGTCTCTCATTTCCATTCATTAGAGTCCTCATCACCATGAGACTCTAATTGTAATATTTGGCTATAAAGTTTGGGATGATGTTTTTCAGTGTATCCTTCCTCAAGATACCCTACTCCTGCTTTCTCCTTGGAATCTCGCCATGTACTTTCTAAGGGTTTAATAATCCCTTCATTTTTTGTGCCTAAGGTTCCTTGACCTTTGTATCCCATCTTTTTCATGATTGAGAATCCTTTCCCATATTGATGTGTGCGAATGGTTATATGTTGGATATGTTTGACGTGGGCACTTGATTCTTCATCTTTGTACAACCAGTTTAAGATCTCATTGTCTTCTTCATCCATGGTGGATGATGTAATTTCCCTCAAAAAGTTCTCATTATATTTATGGGGTAGATTTGAGGGTTTCCCAAAGGACTTGGGTGATACAAGTAGATCCATCATGGATAAGGAGTATTCACCTACTCCTTTTTTCTTGATTTTGGATTGCTTATCAAAATTCTTCATCATTTGGTCCATCTTTTGATAATGGGCCTCTTTGGTGGACAAGTGAGTATCTTTGATATGATCTTCTTTTATTTCTTCAATAATGTTATCCTCATAATTAACCCTCTCTTTTCCTTTAGTCGATGTAGTTAGGTTAATGAGTTTTGGCGTGTCTTCAATAAAAACTTCTTCCTCCATCTTTTCTTTTCCCTTCAACCAAAGGGTGTTCTTACAACTTTGGGCTTGCTCCATTTTCTTAGGTATAGACCCTTCAGTATTATGTGGGACTAGGGAGTCATTGATAGGCTTGAAATTATTACACTATTGGAATGGGTTTAGATCCCCACTTATCATTATCTCTTGCCCTAGATATGGGAATTTTAGGCATTGGTGATAAGTCGAAGCAACAGCTTGCATTTCGTGGATCCATGGCCTTCCTAACAAGATATTATATGTCAACTTTAGGTCCAACACTTGGCATATGGTCTCTTTTTGCATGGGACCAACTCTTATGGGTAATACTATGACTCCTTTTGAGGCTCTTTCTTCATCATCGTAGGCTTTTATGGTTATCTTTTTCTTAGGGTCAATAGCCTCCTCAGAAAATCCTAGGGCTTTCACCAAGCCAAGGTTACAAATGTTTAGACCAGCTCCTCCATCTATAAGGACTCTTTTCACCCTATGCTTATGGATCAACACTTCTATATGTAGGGGCAGATTTTGGGGATGATTAAGAGACATGTCATCTTGTTCGGAAAATGATAGGCAATGAGGTGCAATGAGGTGCCCTACCATATTTTGGAATTTGTCTACCTCTAAATTTAGAGGCACATTTGTTTCCAACAAGGATTTTTCCAAGATATCCTTATGAATTGGTGATAATTTGAGCAGCTCAAGAATAGAGATTTGAGTGGGAGTTCTTTGTAATTGATCAACCAAGTTGTATTGTTTTGATGATGATGTTGAAGCTTGGTTTAATATCACCACTTTTGGAGCATTGGTAGGTAGGATAATTTTTTATGCTTGCCCCCTAGGGACAACATTTGTTGATACTTCACTTGACTTATCTTTCACTATGATAACATTTATGGTTTGATCTTCTTCTCTTAGAGTATTTATCATGTTATCATATGTGTGAGCAAAGTTCACTTTCTCATTGCCCTTCTTTTATTTTGATTCGTATTTGATGACTCCCCCTTTTCATGATTTAAAAAGGGGTTCTTGAAGGCCATGTGATCTCCATTATTTTTTGGTCCTTCAATTTGAATGATTCCCTTGTCAATTAAATCTTGAACCAAGTGTTTTAACCTCTCCCTAGGCATGGAGTCAGAAGGATGTTGATGGTGCTCTCAGCTAGAGCTATTGAAGCATGCAACCTTGCTAGTAAACCACACAATGGGAGATTCAATGAGACAAGGGAAAGAATGCCAATATCCTCAAGAATCAAGATGAGAATGCAATGCAACTATGCTAAGAATGAAGATGCAAGCTAAGCTATGGAAATGAAAGTATTACAAATCCTTGCTAATTAAGCTATGTGAACTAATCTAGAGCATAAAGGAAACTAAGCTAGATGCCATGAAAGCTATGATGCAATAATGAAACTAGAATGAAAGAATGGTCTCCAAAAGCTCCAAAGTCTCCAAGAAATCCTACAGCATAAGATTAGCATAAAAAGTTGGTATCTAAGAATGAGAAAAGAGCTCTCCTTTTAAAGGAATTGAAAAGGAATGGACCATGGAGATTAAGAGGCAAAAGATTTAATCAAGGGTGGAGCTTGAAAGAGGGGCAATCCATGTGCACAAATATCCTCCAATGAGAAAATAAGAGTTGACTTTTGTGTCCATATGGGACAAAAAGTGCTTTTCTTCTTTTTATAAAATAAGAATAATGCTTTATTTGTGCAACTTAGGATAAGAGGAAAAGTAGGGGCTTTTTATTTAATAAAAGGGGAGGAAATTCCTTTTAAATAAATAAAGACTTTAGGATAAAATGGTTAGCCCATGGAAAATAATTGAAAATGATAAAATAGGATTTGATCAAGGAAATTGATATAATTGAAAAATGTTGATTTTTGAAAATATTGATTCAGGGATTTGATAAATTGTTGAATGGGGGCCCAAAGTCTAGGTGACCATTTTAGGGTGCATACATTAACCTCATGCATTCATTTTTTGGGTGACCTCTATTTCGATGATATTCACAATGATGGGATGCATTCCACCAATAAGGTTTAACTTCAGGTTCATAATCTTTCATGTCAGGTAATGTGATGACATTATTGGCAACCAAGGTCTTTAATACATTCTCAAAAGGTTCACCTAAGTAGGTGAATTTCTTTTTATTATAATTGGAGTAGGATGACTTTGATTTGTCCCCACTAGCATTATTGTTGAAAGTGTTGGATTTGTTATTGGAATTATATGGAGCTTTGTTAGTTTGATTAACATTATTTGAGGAATTTTCTCCATATGGTGGGATAAAAGGGGTTGACTTCAAAGTTTGGGCCTCCACAACTCCGTCATTCACAAGATTTTTATTGTTATTCTTCGTCCATGATTTAGATTTATCATTATTATTGTTGTACCCTTGATTATTGAAATACTTAGGCACATAATTATTATTATTGCTATTGTTGTTGTTGTTGTTGGATTTTTTATCTTTAAATAAATTGACTTCACCTCTTTTGAACAAAACATCTTCAATCTTTATCCCATTTTTGATGAGTTTCTCAAATGTTGGGGGACATTGAATTTGTAATCTATAATTTATTTTTGGGGTCAAATTGTTGGTGAAGATTTCCATCTTCTCCTTCTCTGGGATACTTCGTAGGATACCTTGTGAAAATGGTCCTCCACCTTTGTATCACATAACTTGAGCATTGTGATTTCATGCTAAATGTTATAAGAGTAATGGGTTACAAACTTGGAGGCTATCTCCTCAAAGGACTTTATTCTAGGGGTTAGTTTTGAGAACCACTCCATTTCAGGACCTCCTAAGCTTCTAGGAAAGAGTCTCATTAGATATGTATCATTGTGCATGAACTCTATGCTTAGGGCACAAAAATCCCTTAAATGATCATGTGGGTCTATTTTACCCATGTAATTATCGTATTTAGGAAAAATGGCATTGAAAGGAAAAGATACCATTGCTAAGGTTTTGTCAAACGGAAAGGGACACAAAGCTTCTATGGAAAAGGCCTTAGGTTTGGCTGCCTTCTTCATGTTATCAATTTGTTCTTGAAAGGCCTTTATCTACCTAGTCATAACATTCATAGGGTCATCTTGGTGTTGGTCTTTCTTGAGTTGGTCAATATCAAAATCATAGGGCAACTTTACTCCCTTTTGGGCTAGGTTTAAGAAGAAGTTTTCCTTATCTTTGTCTATCAATTTCTCCATAACCTCTAGGAAATATAGGTCTTGGGAAGATTTCTCAACCCTTTCTTCAATCATTTTTTTGGGATTATAATTGGCATTATTGATATTGTGATTATGATATGCCAAATTTTTATCCCCTATCTCTCCAAGTCTTGGTTCAAATAGGTTTGTGAAAATTTCTTCTTGATTAGGGTCCTTGAAAACACTTTGGTACTCAACTTCTTGCCCTTGGTTTGCAAAAATAGTGCTATCTCCTGGTAATGATACCCTATATGTGTGGGACCCCATGGAAACCAACATCCAACAAGGGTTTGATTTGGAATGATCCTTGATTCAAAAATTGTTGATTTTATATTGAAGAGATTTAAAAATGTAAGATGATTTTGCAATGGATATCTCTCACTTGTTTATGTTTTTCAAACACAACAATCATGCATTCACTGGTCTCTTTTTACCCTCTTAACATAAAATGTTTGATTTGAAGAACGTTGTTATGGGTTTTGCACAAAAAGACATTTCAAGCACCTACCTAGCACAAGATTTGGTTCGTAAACATGGCTCTAGAAGGTGGTCTTGCTATTTTATCAAGGATTTAGTGTTGATTCTGTTCAAATAGACTTTAATCTCTCATCCCCGAAGTATGTTAAGGGGCTTCCCACATGCACTGAGGTATGATTTTGTGCAATCCGTGAGGACTACTAGAGGAAGGTTGAAAAATTAAAATCCATTTGTCACACACCCCATTAAGGATACATGCGTTTCATTTTAGAGTGGGTTGGATTCCCATGGCAAAAAGTGAGCATATCCCACTTTGGGTTGTCCCTCTCACCAACCTCGTTAAGGCACAACTCAGGAGGTGAGCCCATTAATTTTATAGCATGTTCATTCAAAGCAAGGAAAATGGAATTAAGGTGAAGCTTTTGGGAATTTGGTTCACCAAAAAGGTGAAGAGCATATCCCTAACTTTTCCTTTAGTTCCCAAACACAATAGATAATTTTGTTCAATTTATTTCACCCACTAACCATAGGGATTTGAGTATTTCTACTCTCTTCCACAAACAAGGGGATTTCATTTAGTGTTTGATTTATCCTTTTAACTATCCAAATTACTAGATTATGAAATGCACCAATGGCATAAGCTAAGGGAAAATATTGACTAGTTGAGGCTTACCTTATTCTTTGTAGCTAACCGAAGTTAGGGGCATTTTTTATTGATTCCATTGTTTTTACCTTACCTTGGCAATAGCTCCTTCCAAATGTGATTTTCCACCAGCAAGTTAGTCAACACAACCAATCACAATGAGGGAAACCAAATCAAAATTGAAGAAGCAAAGACTTATGTATTGAACCTTAAGAACCTTATTTACAAATTTTTAAGGAAAAACTTGAACTAAGGAGTAAAAATCCAATTGAGAGATACAAATTTTGTCTTGTAAGCATCTACAACGTTAAGATAATTTTGATATACCTGGTTTTCTTCCTCTTGTGATTCTTCAAGAACCACTTTAATATGCTCAAAGTTCTCCTTCTTGATCTTTTTAGCCAACACTTTGCCTTCTTGATTAAACTTTCTCTTTGGTTTTCTCGCCTTTTTATCCCTATCATCCTGTAGAATACCAAAAGTCATTTTTCCACAGTCAGATCAATCAGATTATGAATTTATGCAAAAGCGCACCTGAATTAGTTGAAACCGCTATTTTATTGTTTAAAAGCGCAGCTAATCAAATTGAAAGCACTACTTTAATCTGTCAGTGAAATGCAAAAGCACACAAATAACTCTCAAAAGTGCTACTAAATTGAGAAAAGGCACTAAAATTATGGCAAAAGCACTCAGGAAATTGATTGAAAGTGCCTAGTAGTCAGGAGTAAAGTGCTCTTTTAACCATGAAGAAATGCTAAAAGAAAGGATGACCGAAAATAGAAACTGCAAAAGCACTGTAGATCGGCATAAAGGTGCACAACTTTGTCACAGAAGCGCTGGAACAGTGATCAAAAGTGTTGTTTCAACAGGCAAAAGCACTACTTAACCTATCAAAAGTGCCATTTCCTGAAAAATCAGAGAGTTAATCACATGCAAATTTGAAAATAATGTTAAATTTTCATACAATTAGTAAAGGAGAGCATTCTGCCCCACGATGGGTGCCATTTTGTATACTATAAAAAGTATCTTCATAGAATTAAGGTTGAATAATAAATAAAATAATAACTAAATACAACCACTATAGAGCAACTATTTAGCAAATAATGATCAATTGAGCATCCTATGGCTCTCTATCTAAGAATGTTAATGAATAGCTCTCAGCAAGCTCCCATTAATGATAGTCCTAGAATGAGAATGATAAAGATAAACAAGCTATTGCTAACAATTATCAAAGTAAATGCTAATTATGCTCTCAAATTCCTTTCTAAGCTCAAATTGCAAGAGGTTCAATGTAATTCTCAGATGTGTGGTTATGAATTATGAAGGATTTAGGCCTTCCTTACATAGATTTTCCAATGTTAGGGGGTGTAGTTGTGTTTGATCATGATTAAACCTTGGTTGAGTCCTTGGTTCCACCCTTTGAAGACAATGCAAAGTTTGTGTCCTCAAAGCTTGGGACAAGTAGACAAGATGGATGGCTAAGATTCTCTTTCACCTTGAGTGATTGAGATTCAATTTGGCTTGATCCATGTGAATGTCTTTCCTCAAATCTCATTGGTTCCCCGGATTTCCTCTCCTTTTGGGTTGTTGAGAGTAATTGAGGTTTATTAATTGATTTAATTGATTTATTTTAGCCATGTACCCCTTGAATGGGTTAAATTTAATTTAATCCAAGACTATACAATTAATTGATTTAAATGTATTTTGATTTAATTACACTTGATTAAAATGCTCTCAATTTTGATTTATCTTGAATTAAGACTTGATTTTAATTTTGATTGGCTAATTATGCATTGTGATTCAATTGCTTCAATTATGTCCTTGATTTTCTTTGATTTGATTTGTATCATGTAGTTGTGTAGTCTCTCATACCATGCTTTGGGAGCTTTCTTTAGTCCATACAATGCTTTATTCAGTTTTCAAACCATGTGTCTTTTGTTTGGATCAACAAATCCTTCTGGCTGTTCAATGTACACTTCTAATATACCATTTAAAAATGCAGACTTAACATCCATTTGGTATACTTTGAAATCTTTGTAGGTAGCATATGCAAGTAAGGTTCTTACTCCTTCCAATCTAGCTACAGGGGAAAATGTCTCCCCATAATCTATTCCTTCTTCTTGTACGTAGCCTTTGCATACTAGCCTAGCTTTGTTTCTTGTGATTTGACCATGCTCATTCAGCTTGTTTTGGAACACCCACTTTGTTTTAATGACATTTTTATTTTCTGGTCTTGGCACCAGAGTCTAGGTATCATTCTTCTCTATCTGGTCTATCTCCTCATTCATTGCTTGTATCCAGTCTTCATTTTCTAATGCCTCCCTTTTTGTCTTAGGCTTGAATTCACATAGTAAACATGTAGGATCTCTTGTCTTGCTTCTGGTCAAAACTCTAGTATCTTTGTCTGCAATGATCTGTTCAGGCTTGTGATGCATCCTTACATATTGTACCAAAATAGGTTCTTCTCTCCTTTCATCTTGCTCTTCAGGTTCACCAACAAGATTGTCAGATTCAGTTTCTGAATGCTTGGCAACCTCTTCCTGATACTCGGTAGCTTCCTCCTGTCACTCGGAACATTCTTCTTCTCTCTCGGCATTGTTTTCATGATGCTCGGCATCACTTACCTGATACTCTCCATCAAGTGCAAGTTTTTTATTTTCCTCTCCTTCCTCTATATATACAAAAGATCTGTAATCTTTTGGTTCTCTTTTTTTGTCAGCTTCCATTTTCTCTGTATACTCATCAACTTTGACATTCACACTTTCCACAATTTTGTTAGTGTTGGAGTTCAAACACTTATAAGCTTTACTTTTTTTGGAATAGCATAGGAATATACCCTCATCACTTTTAGCATCAAATTTTCCATTCCTATTGTCCTTTAATATGTAGCATTTTCTTCCAAAAATTCTAAAGTACTTTACATTAGGTGCATACCCATATCATAGCTCATAAGGTGTTAGATTTGTACCTTTTTTGATCTATACTTAGTTAAGAGTATAAACAACTCTACTTACAGCTTCTCTCCAATACTTTTTTCCAACATTCTTTTCAATCATTAATGTACTTGCACAATCCATGATAGATTTTTTACTTCTCTCTGCTATATCGTTCTGTGGAGGAGTTTTTGGTACAGACATCTATCTTTTGATCCCTCTATCATTGCAAAATAGATTGAATTCATTGGATATAAATTCTCCACCTCGGTCAGATCTCAGACACTTCAGGTTCCTACCTGTCTCCTTTTCAACCTTAGCCAAATACCACTTAAAAATTTGAAAAGCATCATATTTTTCTTTTAAGAATAATACAGTCATCATTCTGGTATAATCATAGACAAATAGAATAAAATATCTAGCACCGCAATAGCTTTGTATACCCATAGGTCCACAAAGGTCAGTATGAACCAAATCTAAAGCATTCTCATAAGTAAAAGGCTTGCTCTTAAAACTAGACTTTGTCATCTTACCCAATTGACATTCTTTGCACATTACATTCTTAGGTTTCATTAATCTAGGCAGATCTCTCACTTTCTTCTTCTTACTAATTTCTACTAGATTATCAAAGTTAACATGACATAGCCACTTATGCCATAACCAAATATCATCAAGTTTTGCAATCATACATATTTCTTCAGATAGGTCTAGATAGAACAAATTACCTCTTGTTTATTCTCCACTTCCAATCAGTTCAGCAATGGCATCAAATATTTTGGCCTTCCTGTGATGAAATTCCACTCGGTAGCTAGTGCTATTAAGCTGTGAAACACTCAACAGATTATAGTTAAGACTCTCAACCCAATAAGAATTCTCACAAGTGATCTTATTAGTTAGCTTAATCAATCCTTTACCTCTAACAAGACATGGTGCATCATTACCAAATTTCACACTTCTACCTTTATAATGATCTAAGGTATCAAACTTACTCTTGTCACCAGTCATGTGATGTGAACAACCACTGTCAATAATCCATTTATCATTTTTGTTCACATAAGATATCAATGCAGTTTTCTCATCCTCATTAGACTCATCTTTCATTGCAACATAGAGAACTTCAATTTCAAAATCAACACTATCAGTGTTAGTCTCTTCTTCGGCAATATAGCAGGATTTTTTACCTTTTCCTTTGTAGTCCTTGTACCTTTGGTAACCTCTATCTTCTCTTGTGTCTTTATGCTTGTTGTCTCTTTCTTCATCCTTATTATCCTTGCCAGGACATCTAGCAGCTATATGACCAACTTTATTACATGAAAAACATAATAATAGGGATTTTACCTTTATACTTTCCTTTTCCCCTTTTCAATCTTCTAGCCATAAGAGCTTCTAGATCCTCAAGTTCTTCATTAGATGTGTCACTTTTACTTTCATTCTCACTGATGAATCTTTCTTTTTCCTTCTTTGACTTACTCAAAACCATTTGTGACTTAAAAGAAGATTCAACATTAGCAACATTGAAGCTATCATAGTTAGAAAGTTCAAAAGCAGTAATCTTACCAACCAAACTTTCCAAAGTAAGAGCATTGTTGGGGTTATATCTAGATTCCTAAATTTCTAAAATTTTGATGGCATAAATAGGACGTAGAGTTCTCAATAATTTTCCAATTATAGTTTCATCATCAATAGTTCCATATGCTCCTCTAATAGCATTTATAACTTCTTTTATTCTACAACAATATTGTGCAATATTCTCACCTTCTTGCATTCTCATTTTATCAAATTTACCTCTTAGGCTCTCATCTTTTTCTCTCAGTACATTTGTGTCACCACCATAGATGTTTGCAAGAGTGTCCCACATTTTCTTTGCATTAGTGCAGTCTTTGATGTCTTCAAATTCTCGATATCTTAGGGTAGATTCAATCTCCAACATTGCTTGGTTGTGCTCTTGTTTAGCTCTCATCTCCTCGATAGTCAGATGTGCAACAGGTGTGACATAATCATGCTCAACATAATACTTTGCAGAATCACCAATACCGGCCAGATGCAGCTTCATCAAACTTTTCCATGCAAGGAAGTTCTCCTTATTTAGCTTTGGTACCTCCTTCTTATACATCCTGATCATTTGCTTCAAGTACCTTTAAAATTTCTCTCTTTAAGCACAAACAACTCTGATACCAATTGTTAATATGATTTAGAACAATAGAGAGGGGGGGTGAATCATTTGTTCTCAGGTCTAGATGTATAAAATAAACTTTAAAACTCTTCAACAAATCAGACCCAACAACCAACATTTACTCAATCATTGTTGATTGCATAACAGAAACATATAATAGTGCAGTCCACTATCCAATAGTATCTAACTTGTAAAACATAAAAATGTTCAAACCAAAACATTCAAACAAGTATTAACACTAGGATTTATAGTGGAAACCCAATTAGGGAAAAACCACTTTGTAACATGTTACTATTATTTTCACTCTTCTGAAGTGAGTTATGTGAAAAGCCAACCTTGTCAAAGGTTACAAACACATTGTCAGGTGTGACTCAGTTAAAGGATTTAAACCACTTTGTTAAAAGTGGGCCTTGTTATAGGACTTACATACATCCCATTAGAATGCAACCTTGTTTAAAGGATTTATACAAATGATTGTTAGGTCAACCTCTGTTAAAAGGATTTTGACTGATACAATGGTTAGAGAGTAACAGTAGTATTGATTTGAAAAACATACAACTCACTTTGCAAATATCAGATCCAATTCCATACACATATGTTGGCATACTGATTGTGAACCTTTACCATCTCCATCATTGATCTTCTCAAAAATCTCTTCAAGCAATCAAAACACTTATCCTTCAGCCTTTTCTGCTTATACAGTCAATAACATCAACAATACTTCCAACATCCTCTTCTCTGTTCAACCTCATGCTTAGGTTTCCTTAATACTTCCTCAATTAGGTCAATACATCTTTTACCTCTTAATCTCCTTTGTAGATCTTAGGGTTAGGTCAGATTCATCGAATCCTTCCAACTTTATGTTCTTCATCTATCCTTCTAGAAATATCTCAAATGTCTTAATAGATTTACAATAAAACATTTTACAGTGCATTAAATGCTTTTGTACAATCAATAAATAAAGTCAACACATTTTACATAATCCAAGAATTCAACTATGTCTGCTAGAAATCTGAATTCTTCCTCAAATGTAAATTACTGATGCTCGGTCAATACAGTGCTCAACTCCTTGGTCTTCATTAGAAATCTCAGTCACCTCAAAAATTGTTTCCTCGGCTAATAGTGTCTTCCTTGGCAATTAACTGATGTTCGATCAGCACTGAATTTACTCGGCATATACTAGCTTGGTCAACACTAACATCACTCGGCTTAAACTAGATTTATTCACTTTTTCTCTGTTAATCCTACCATTTTAGTCTTCACTCTTACTTAGATAAACAATACATTATCTTATAATTTTGCCACATAATCAAGTACTCATTGAAGTATCAAGATAACTCAACCTTTCCTTAGGTGCTATTATTACCAACCTTGCCTATCCCCTTCACAACAATCAAATAGATATAGTAATTTCTTAGATAGAAATAGTCTTACCAGTTAAGGTTTGACATCAATGACAATAAAATAATTGCTTCAATTGCAATTTCCAACACTAATTAGTACAATAGATTGGGTTTTTTGGGCATAATTTCTTGTGAATACCTCTTGGGATTAAAAAAACATTTTGGGATACCCTTTTGGGAACTTTACAATATATATTAAACTTGGGTAGGGTTACTTCAGAATAAGAGGCTCAAAAGTTGACTGTTACACATGGATCTAGGCCTAATTTGGCCACTTTTACAAAGCAATTATAAGAAATATTCCTTCCCAATTTCCAACCTCCACTCCAAGGATCTAAAAAAATCACAAGAGGTCTAAATAAAAAACTCTCAACACTTGAAATAATCATGCATTCACCTTTTTACCAAACCCTCCTTCTATCTACCAATTCTAGGCCCAAAACAAGAAAATAGTTGGCTAGGGCATTAACTAAACCAATCCAAAATACAACCCCTTCCTCTGAAACTTTGGGATCATTAAGATTACACCTTAACATTCCATTCCACTAGTTTTAGGAGTATTCTACTAGTGGAATGGGTTGTTATACATATTTTTATTCACATGCCCTAGAAACCCTTGGTCTACGGGCTATTTTTTAGTGAAAATACAATAATATTTCTCAATACTCAATGGATCAACCTAAAACCATCGTAAACTGAAGATAAATATATCATTTATCGATCCCAACTAGATTTATTGAAAATGGAATTAGTACAGATTCATACACGGGCCTATAACAATGACTAAACATGGAAATTACAGGAAAATAATGTAGTTTTTATTGATTTTCTCTTCACCATTACATAAAATTGACCTTTGGTGAATGGAAAAAATATTTTAATATGTTCCCATATAATTCCAAATGGTTATGATCTACATTTAAAACTCCAACTAGCCCAAAACTACTTTTGTGCAAATATGACAACTTTGCAATAAAAGTTGTTTAGCAACTTTAGCAATTTTTTTGAAAAATTTGCAATTTTGATCCCATAGGAATTATAATCATTAAAATTGGTCTATTATGACCTTATTAGATTTCATTTAGACTCAAAACACCTTAAAATTAACATAAGACCTCTTCTACAAGAACAAACTAACATGGTGCTCCTGCACAATATATCCAACCAGAAAAAGTTCCCAAGTCCCTTGGGGAGTGTATTGCACCAAAGAAATTCTTGATCAATCCGTCCACTTTTGTTCCAAATTCTCCCCCACCAAGTGACCCCTTCCAAATTACTGAGGTATTTAAGATTAGCATCATTCCTTGCACTCTTGAACTATCTAACATCTAGACCCTGCTCCAGCTTCCTAAACTGACTTGTTACATCCCTCTGACTTATCTCTCATATATACATGATGTTTAACTTTCTCCTTTATCTTCTACCATGTCTTTTACCATATTGTATTTGACTATCTGTTGGAATTATGGAAAGGTGTGTACTAAGAGGGGAGGGGTGAATCAATACCCTTAAAAACTTTTCAATTGAATTAGGTTGTAAACACGTAAATCATTAACCAAGTGTATCATTTGCATTCACCATAAATCCAATAATATAACTGAAATGTAAATGCATGAGATCTAATCAAGTATGCAAACATGAAACTTCATACACATAACACATGTATTTTGGTATCGTATAAACCCTTGTTAGAAGGTAAAAACTACAGTGGGGATGACACCCACAAAGCTTCACTACTACATTAATAAAGTTGTCGGTTAAGGCTAAAAAGATTTGATCACTTATAGTGATCTTACCCTGTTAGGAGTAACAATAAGATTAGCTAGATCTACCTAGTTAGAGGATTTTAGCAACACAATTAAGTGTGCACTCGGTTTAGAGATTTTACAAAAAGATTGATAAGTACACTCTATTAAGATATTTAAGGTTTGCTACAATGGTTAAAAAGTAAGAGTAAAATTGATCCATAGATAGCAACCAATCTTTCCTGATACTAGATCTGTTATGCAATTATCTATTATCACCTCAATGTTATTGATCTCTTCTCTGAATATTGTTGGGTAGCCTTTTGTTTATGATAAAATGTATACTTTGTCAATGCTTCATAAATTAACCCTGTCTGATCTTCAAATGTCTTCTCAAAATGGAGGCTACTTAATGTGTGATACATGTCAAAATGACATCTATATAATATTTATATCAAAGTGATTTGACCTAATTAGGGTTTAGACACTATCTTAGAAAACCTAAGATCAACAATTGAAATGATTAACCTAGATCATCTTTACATAGGAATCATCAATAATTAAATGATTACATCCATATTAAATTTCATCTCAATCTTGGTAAACCATTTTCTAATCGGTGTAAACCATTTTCCTTGTAGTTTTTTTCATTCCAAACTATTATGTTGTTTCTTCTTTCACTCGGTGTACATTGCATTCATCACTCGATATTTAACTAGTGTTCAATTCATATGAATGCTTGGTGACTACTGTGCTCAGAACTCAATAATCATCTGGCTTGGTAAGAGTGCTCAGTCAAAACTATATTCAATTATCATAGTAATTTGCCTTGTATTTTTCTCGATGTCTAGGCTCTGTGTGTTAACCGACTGACCTGTCTTGTCTCCTTTACCGAATGTATGACTGAATAATACTAATGAAAACCATTAATGCTCTTAGGAGTAACATTCTCCCCCTTTGGCATTAGTATCAAAAAATTTAATGTATATTTGTACTGACTACAAATATTTGGACTTAACCAAAAATGTGTGAACTCCCCCTTTGTACATGCTCTTAGTGTGAAGTACATACAAGAATATATATACATATACTTTCCCCCTTTTTTGAAATTTATGTGAAAAATGTACATACAATT
This sequence comes from Chamaecyparis obtusa, assembly GCA_027943335.1. Taxonomy (NCBI): domain Eukaryota; kingdom Viridiplantae; phylum Streptophyta; class Pinopsida; order Cupressales; family Cupressaceae; genus Chamaecyparis; species Chamaecyparis obtusa. The sequence continues at coordinate 104,999 of BSBK01006154.1, read as the reverse complement.
TGTCAAATATGTTCTGATGGGTTTTCTATAGATTAGCCAAGAGGTTTTCCCATTCCTATTTGAGATTATCAAGAGCAATCTTCTCTAAATTGACTTGTGCATGCAAATAAAAAATATTTTCTATAACCGATATCTCAGGGGTGACAATGAATTCTTTTTCCTTATTCACATGATTTTGCATCACTTTTATGTGTGGAAGTAACTCTACCTACACCTCGGTTACTTGTTCTCTAATTTTATCTTCTTCCTTCCTTAGTTCATCTTAACGACTGAATTTGTGTAGCTTTAGCATAATGCTCATAAAATACATTGGGCTCGGTTAATAGACTATTTGCACTATTCTTGAATTCTTCATCTAATTTCTTTATCTTTTCACTAAGCTCGGTAGTGAAAGATGTTAAGAATGGGAACACTGAGAGGGGGGGGGGTGAATCAATGTTCTACAATTAATATTTTTCTACTTCTTGAAACTCATCCCAATTACTTAATTAAAGAATTGAATAGTATGTTGGAAACTGCAATTGAAGTAATTGTTGTATTGTCATTGATGTCAAACCTTAACTGGTAAGACTATTGCTATTTTAGAAAGTACTATATCTATTTGATTGTTGCTAAGGGGTAAGGCAAGGTTGGTAACAATAGCACCTAAGGAAAGGTTGAGTTATCTTGATACTTCAATGAGTACTTGATTATGTGGCACAATGATAAGACAATGTATTGTTTATCTAAGTAAGAATGAAGACTAAACTGGTAGGATTAACCAAGAAAAAATGAAGAAATCTAGTTTAAGCCGAGTGTTGTTAGTGTCGACCAAGCTAGTATATGCCGAGTAAATTCAGTGTTAACCAAACACCAGTTAATTGCCGAGGAAGACAGTGTTAGCCAAGGAAATAGTTTATGTGGTGATCGAGCTTTCTAGTGAAGACTGAGAAGTTGAACACAGTATTGACCGAGCGTGAGTATTTTGCATTTGAGAAAGGATTCAGATTTTCAGCCGACATCGTTGAATTCTTGGATTATGTAAAATGTGTTGACTTTATTTATTGATTGTATGAAAGCATTTAATGCACTGTAAAATGTTTTATTATAATTCTATTAAAAGAGATTTGAGATATTTCTAGAAGGAAAGCCAAAGAACACAATGTAGGATGGATTCAATGAATCTGACCTAACCCTAAGATCTACGAAGGAGATTAAGTGGCAAAAGATGTATTGAACTAATAGAGGAAGTATTAAGGAAACCTAAGCTAGAGGTTGAACAAGAGGTGGATGCTGGAAGTTTTGTTGATGTTATTGATTGTCTAAGTAGAGAAGGCTGAAGGAGAAGTGTTGTGATTGCTTGAAGAGAGTTTGGAGTAGATTAGTGATGGAGATGGAAAAGGTTCACAGTCAATAAGCTAGCATATGTGTATGGAATTGGATCTGATATTTTCAAAGTGAGTTGTATGTTTTTCAGATCAATACTACTGCTACTTTCTAACCATTGTAACAGTCAAAATCTTTTTAACAGAGGCTGATCTAACAGTCATAGGTATAAATCCTTTGAAAGAGGTTGCATTCTAATGGAGTGTATGTAAGTCCTATAACAAGGTGCACTTTTAGCAGAGTGGTTTAAATCCTTTAACCGGGTCACACCTGACAGTGTGTTTGTAACATTTGATAGGGTTGGATTTTTACCGAGCTCACTTCAGAAGAGTAAACATAATAGTAACATGTTACAAAGTGGTTTTTCCCAAATTGGGTTTCCACTATAAATCCCAATGTTGATACTTGTGTGAATGTTTTGGTTTGAACATTTATGTGTTTTACAAGTTAGATGATATTGGATAAGTAGACTACACTATTATATGTTTTTTTTATGCAATCAGTAATGACCGAGTAGCTGTTGGTTATTTGATCTGATTTCTTGAAGAGTTTAAAGTTTTTTTTATACATTTGGACCTAAGAACAATTGATTCAACCCCCCCCTCTCCGTTGTTCTCAATCATATTAACAATTGGTATCAGAGTTTTTGGTGCTTACAGAGGACAAGTTTGAAGGTACTTGAAGCAAATGATCAAGATGTATAAGAAGGAGGTACCAAAGCTGAATAAGGAGAACTTCCCTACATGGCAAAGCTTGATGAAACTGCATCTGGCTGGTATTGGTGATTCTGCAAAGTATTACATTGAGCATGACTATGCCACACCTGTTGCACCTCTGACTGCCGAGGAAATGAAAGCTAAAAAAGAGCACAACCAAGCAATGTTGGAGATTGCGTCTGCCCTAAGTTATTCAAAATTTGAAGACATTAAAGACTGGAGTATTACAAAGAAAATGTGGGACACCCTTGGAAAAATTTATGGTGGTGACATAAATGTGTTGAGAGAAAAAGCTGAGAGCCTAAGAGGTAAATTTGATGAAATGAGAATGCAAGAAGGTGATAATATTGCACAATATTGTGGTAGAATAAAAGAAGTTGTAAATGCTATTAGAGGAGCAAATGGAACTATTGAGGATGAAAGTGTAATAGGAAAAGTATTGAGAACTCTGTGTCTTATCTATGCAATCAAAATTTCTACAATTCGGAAATCTAGATGTAACTCTACAAATGCTCTTACTTTGGAAAGTTGGGTTGGTAAGCTTACTATTTTTGAACTTTCTAACTATGATAGCTTCACTATTGGTAATATTGAATCTTCTTTTAAGTCACAAATGGTTCTGAGTAAGTGAAAGAAGGAAAAAGAAAGATGCATAAGTGAAAGTGAAAGGGAAAGTGATAGTGACAGTGACACATCTAATGAAGAACTTGAGGATCTAGAAGCTCATATGGCTAGAAGACTGAAAAGGGGAAAAGGAAGGTACAAAGGTAAACTCCCTATTATATGTTTTTCATGTAATAAAGTTGGTCATATAGTTGCTAGATGTCTTGATAGGGATAATAAGGATGAAGAAAGAGACAACAAGCATAAAGACAAAAGAGAAGATAGATCATACCGAAGATACAAGGACTACAAAGGAAAATGTAAGAAATCTTGTTGCATTTTCGAAGAAGAGACTGACACTGATGGTGATATTTTAAAATTGAGGTTGTCTATGTTGCAATGAAAGATGAATCTGATGAGGATGAGAAAGCTGCATTGATATCTCATGTGAACAAAAATGATAAATGGATTATTGATAGTGGTTGTTCACATCATATGACTAGAGATAAGAGGAAGTTTGATACCTTAGATCATTATAAAGGTAGGAGTGTGAAATTTGGTAATGATGCACCATGTCCTGTGAGAGGAAAAGGATTGATTAAATTGACTGATAAGATCACTTGTGAAAATGCTTATTGGGTTGAGGGTCTTAACTATAATCTGTTGAGTGTTGCAAAACTTAATAAAACTGGCTACTGAGTGGAATTTCATCACAGAAAGGCTAAAATATTTGATGTCATTGGTGAACTGATTGGAAGTGGAGAACATACAAGAGGTAATTTGTTATATCTAGACCTATCTGAAGAAACATGTATGATTGCATAGCTTGATGATATTTGGTTATGGCATAAGTGGCTATGTCATGTTCACTTTGATAATTTGGTAGAAATTAGTAAGAAAAAGAAAGTGAGAGGTCTACCTAGATTGAAGAAACCTGAGAATATAATGTGCAAAGAATGTCAGATGGGTAAGATGACAAAATCTAGTTTCAAGAGCAAAAATTTTACTTTTGAGAATATCTTAGATTTGGTTCATACTAACCTTTGTGGACCGATGGGTGTAAAAAGCTATTGTGGTGCTAGATATTTTATCTTGTTTGTTGATGATTATTCCAAAATGATGCATGTAATGTTCTTAAAGGAAAAATCTAATGCTTTTCAATTTTTTAAGTGGCATGTGGCTAAGGTTGAAAAAGAGATAGGTAAGAACTTGAAGTGTCTGAGATCTAACCAAGGTGGAGAATTTACATCAAATGAATTTAATCTATTTTGCAATGATAGACAGATCAAAACAAAGATGTTTGCACCTAGAACTTATCCACATTATGGTATAGCAGAGAGAAGGAACAAATCTATCTTGGACTGTGCAAGGACATTAATGATTGAAAATAATGTTGCACATAAGTATTGGAAAGAAGTTGTAAGTATAGTTGTTTATACTCTTAACTGAGTATAGATTGAAAAAGGTACAAATCTAACACCTTATGAATTATGGCATGGGTACGCACTGAGTGTAAAGTACTTTAGAATTTTTGGAACTAAGTGCTACATATTAAAGGATAGTAGAAATGGAAAATTTGATGCTAAAAGAGATGAGGGTATATTGCTAGGCTATTCCACAAAAAGTAAAGCTTATAAGTGTTTGAACTCTAACACTAACAAAATTGTGGAAAGTGTGAATATCAAAGTTGATGAGTATGCAGAGGAAAATGAAGATGATTGTAACAGAGAACCAGAAGATTACAAATATTTTGTGTATATAGAGGAAGAATAGACAAGTGACATGTTAGGAATGAATGCTAAATGTTTGGCAGCCATTCTGTAGCAGTTGTTGTTGCATTCATGACTATGATTGTCATTGATGTCAACACAGTGATCTTCTGAAGACTTGTAGAGAAGCAGACAGAGTTTGAATTAACGCACTTGGGTTATTGTAGTTGGAGCTATGAAATGTTGAGGATATACTCTTTGACATGTTATATGTCTATGGTTAAGAGTGCAGACAATAATTCTTTTATTCATGGAAGTTATGAGCATTTTGGGCAATGTTCCTGAGTAGCGATTTGTGGAAATCGGATGATATCTCCTAATCGGGATGGAATCTAGTTTTGTGCAATTAAAGGGAAGTTGAAGACACATTGATAGTGATGTGGATGATAGTGCAAACTTTGAGGTCACATGAATGAAGATTTATTGTATTTGGTAGCGGACAGTTTTGTGTAATTTTGATGTAGTGTGTGGAAACTTTTATTTTGTAATTGTATGCCGACTCATTTGTAATTATTTGAGTGTGGTATAAAGGAAGGAATGTGTTTCCTTGTTTTCATATAGAAGAGGAGAGTAGTGTATGAATATGAAGAGAAGAAAAGAGCTAAATGTGAAAGTGAATTATGAAGGAAGACATGAGAAGTACAGAGATCTAGAATTGAGATCTGATGTAACAGTGAGTGCGGTTTGGAACAGTCAGAGAAGAGGTAACATATTATTCTATTGAGTAATACAAAGATTATTTGGATAGTGCGTTCAGTGATCTTACCCTAAAGTTGTTTGGGCAGCAGGTCCTTCTGTCTTCCATAACTCTTAACAAGGTTAGAATATTTTAACAAGGATTCAAAATCTCCTAACAGGGATTCATATGTACTGAATGTATTTCATAAGACTCCTAACAGAGTCCATCCTTTCACAAAGAATATTCAAATTAGTGCATCTTTTGTGGGCATCATTCCCACCGGGGTGTACTCTTTGATCAAGAGGTTCCCTAGTCAACATATCTTGTGTCATTGTGTTACTGTGTATGAATATCTTTCTATGGTTGGTAATTATATTTCTTACATGGTTTAATGTTGTTGAAGTTGATAAAAGTTATCATTATATGATAACTGATTCACCCCCCCCCTCTTAGTTATCTTGGTGGAATTTAATTTCTAACATGAAAGACCTGCACCTAATGCTAAGTCTCAGGTAAGCAATGTTGAGCATCAGGAAAATAATGTCGTGAGAGAAGAAGAACGTGCTGAGAGATAGAAAGAAGATGTCGAGTATCCGGAAGAGGTTGCCAAGAATTCAGAAGCTGAATATGATAATCTTGTTGGTGAGCCTAATGAGAAAAATGAAAGAAGAGTAGAACCTATTCTAGCACAATATGTAAGGAGACATCACAAGCTTGAACAGATTATTGGAGATAAAGATTGATGTAGGAACATTCTGGGTGTAAGAGCAATCTTGCATCACCCAAAAAATATTTCTGGTTTCTTTTCAATAAGGGCTATCTTGTGTAGAGATGCTATTTATGGAAACTTGCTATTTTTAGTAAGTTGGTCATATCATCTCGAAATGTTCTAATTTCATAGTTGGAGGTTCATCTTAGTCATATCAGCCTACCTGTAAGTTTCATTGCTAGATCAAGTCTAGTTTTGAAGATATTGAAACTTTTCAATTTTGGAAATAGGGTGCAGAAACTTTGAGCTCAATTTTGAAGGCTTTACAGACCTGGATGAGGTTGAATTTTTGACCGAATGAAGCTTGCTTGATTTAATTGTTGTAGAGCTCCTTGTGACCTTTTCGAAATGGGGTTATAATAGTCAATCAGGTCAACAGGTGATGACTTATGGTCTCTAGAAGTTGGGTCACCTGAAATGGTGGAAAATAATTTTCCTTCAAAATTTTTGTTTGGGTTTCAAAAGTTATTTTCATGTAATAAAATGAAAAATAAAATAATTCTAAGTTTGGTCGGCCCTTACGGCTAAATTTTTGCAACCATCTCGGGTGGTGGAAATTGCCTATATAAAGAAGGCTCGTAGTGTTGCCTGGGGCAGTTTTGGGTAGATCTGGGTAATAAATTTGAGGCTTTATCCTACAGAATATTATAAAGGGGATGCCCATGTGGCTTTGCATATTGTAATTCTAAAATTTGGAATTCCACACTTATGGAGATAATAAGAAACCCATTTTCTGTTCTCGCAAATTGTTGTTATTTCTCTATTTTTGTTATGTGTTTGTGGTATTAAGGGGAGCACCCTTCATCAAATGGTATCAGAGCAGGAGTTCCTGAGTGTGTAAACAGATCATCGATTGTGAGGAAGTTTGCACCAAGACTATGGGTTAGGGTTTCTATGTAAACAGATCACCGACTGTGAGGTAGTTTGCACCAGGACCATGGTTAGGGTTTTAGAATGCATCATGAAAATGCCTCCATGAAGGGAATGTGGTGGAAGAGTTGGTGTTGTAACACCTAAGGTTAGAGTGCTCTAAAGACAAGTGCAAGCATTACAATAAGAGATTCACAAAGGAATGAATCTTAATGTTAGAGACGATAGCGAGGATGAAGCCAAAGAAGAAGATCAAGAAGGAGAAGTCAAAATTGTGAACCAGGAGGAAGAAAGACTTTTTCCGGCCATTTCCAAGATCGGGAAAAGACCTATCATTGAGGTTCCTGCATTTTTAGGAAATCTTAACCTAGAGGAGTTGATCGACTGGATCAATGAATGTGAAGAATATTTTGAGTATGAAGATATTGAGGATCCTGATAGGGTCAAATTCGCGAAGGCCAGACTAAAAGGTCATGCAAAGATCTGGTGGCAAGAGATTCAATTAGAGCAAAATAGAAGAGGGAAAGATAAAAGCACAAGATGGGATTGGATGGTGGATAAATTAAAGTGATAGTTCATTCCTGTTGATTATGAGCTTGACCTACTGAAGAAGATGCAAAGTTTGAAGCAAGAAGGAATATCTGTTCAAGAGTATATAGAGGAGTTCTATCAAATCCTCATTAGAACAGGCCATGCAGAATCTGATAAGGAGAAAGTTTCTTGTTACCTTAATGGGTTGAGGCCGAGCATTCAAGAGGAGTTGAATTTGGTTTGAATGAATAGTATTGAAGAGGCATACCAATTTTCACTAAAAGTGGAGGAAAAGCTGAACAACAAGCTTGAGAGCAGACAAAATGGAAGAGGTCGTGGTGGACAATTTTGTGGATGATCATATGCAGGCTGAAATGAAGATCTGAAAAAGAAGGATGAGGCCAGTAGCAGTAAAAATCAGAGGGGAAACAATTCCAATCATTTCCAAGATCAGAACAATAGAGATCGGAGAGGAAGAGGAAGAGGACAAGGTTCAAGAAGAGGAGGCTTCTGTGGAACATTTTTTCACTATGGAGAAGAAGGTCATAGGGGGTTTGAATGTCCTCAACAACAAGGAAGGATGGATAGGAGGAATGAAGGCCAGGCCAGAGTGGCACATGTAGATGAAGATGCCAGATCCTCAAATTTAGAAGATGTTAAAAGAGGAGAAATGTTGATTAACAAAATAGTCCTGCTGAGTGGTGAGAATGAACCTGCACAGAGGAGGAGCTTGTTTCACACTAGATGCAAGTGTGAGGGTAAATGTTGTGATATGATTATTGATAGTGGAAGCATTGACAATTTGGTGTCAGAAGAGATGGTGACAAAGTTGAAACTCATGAGGTAGAAACACCCACATCCATATCGGATTACCTGGGTGCCATTTGACCACAAGGTCATGGTCAATGAGCAATGCCTAGTAGAGTACAAGATTGGTAGATACCATGATGAGGTACTATGTGATATCATACCTATGGATGCATTTCACATGTTGTTGGGTAGGCCGTGATAGTTTGACACATGTGTTGTACACGATGGTCATGCAAATACCTATTCCCTGACAAAGGATGGAGTGCGACATAAGTTAAAGCCATTGAAGGAGACCGAAGAAAAGGTATGTGGTGATGCAAGAATAACTTTTGTTGATGGAAGAAAATTTCTAGATGGTTTGAGGCATGAGCATGTGTATTTTTTTTTAATTTCAAAAGCTGGTAAAGAGGAAGTAGAGGATGTACCTGTAGAGGTTGTAGATTTGTCGAATGAGTATTAGGATATTGTATCTGATAATGTGCCTAATGGATTACCACCGATAAGGAAGATCAGTCATCAGATGGATTTGATTCCAGGAGCTAGTTTTCCAAACAAGGCAGCACATAGAATGACACCAACAGAAAGTGAAGAGTTGAACAGACAAATACATGAGTTATTGCAGAAGGGGTTGATTCAAGAAAGTCTGAGTCCCTGTGCTGTACCAGCAGTATTAGCACCAAAAAAGAATGGAGAATGAAGGATGTGTATAGATTCTAGAGCAATAAACAAGATCACAATCAAGTACTGGTTTCCATTGCTATGAATGAATGATATTATGGACTGTTTGAGTGGGGCTGTGTATTTCTCAAAGATAGATCTGAAGAGTGCATATCACTAGATTCAGATCAGAGAAGGAGATAAATGCAAGACTACCTTCAAGAAAAAAGAAGGACTATATGAGTGATTAGTCATGCCTTTTGGGCTAACCAATGCACCGAGCACTTTCATGCGGCTCATGAATGAGGTTCTAAAAGAATTTCTTGGTAATCTTGTCATTGTTTACCTAGATGATATTTTGATTTTTACCAAGACATTAGAGGAACATATGAGGCATATTCGTATGGTGTTTGAGAAGCTGATAGATGAGAAATTGTTGATTAATTTGAAGAAATGCAATTTTGTGAAGGAGTTAGTATATTTGGGATTTGTAGTTTCAGCAGAAGGTCTGAAAATTGACCCAGAGAAAGTATAGGCTATCCTTGAATGGCCTACTCCAAGGAGTGCTACTAAGGTAAGGCCTTTTCATTGTTTGACTATCTTAATAAGGTGTTTCAAGAAGACTGTGATGCTAGTGGTACTGCAATAGGAGTTGTTATGAGCCAAGAAGGTAAACCTATTACTTATTTCAGTGAGAAGTTGAATGATGCCAAGAGAAAATATTTTGTTTATGATTAGGAATTTTATGCTATAGTTCAAGTATTGAAGAAGTGGAGACATTATCTACTTCCTAAGGAGTTTGTTTTGTATACTAATCATCAAGCTTTTCAATATTTGAATAGTCAACGAAAGTTGAATCAGAGGCATTTGAAATGGGTTGAGTTTTTGCAGAGTTATACATTTGTTTTGAAACACAGAAGTGGAAAGTCTAACAGGGTTGTAGATGTGCTTAGCAAAAGGCAACTATTGTTGATAGAGATACAGATTGAGGTGGTTGGGTTCAAGGAACTCAAGAATTTGTATCCAAAGGATCCTAATTTTGGTGAAGCTTGGAAAGCTTGTAAAGAACCTATTACTGTAGATAGAACAAAGTGGTTGGATTTTATCATTCAAGATGATATGCTATTCAGGGGGAGTTAGTTGTGCATTCCACGAAGTTCTATGAGGGAGAATCTGATCAAAGAGAAGCATAGCAGAGGATTGGCTGGAAATTTTGGTTGTGATAAAACCCTTGCTTTGGTTAGTGAGAATTATTATTGGCCGTAGTTGCAGCAAGATGTGAAGAATTTTGTATAGAGTTCCAAAGTATGTCAGATGGCGAAAGGAGTGAAGCAGAATATAAGGTTGTATCAGCCATTACCTATACCAGAGAAGCCTTGGGAGGATATCAATATGGCCTTTGTTCTTAGTTTAGCGAGGACTCAGTGGGGACATGATTCAATTTTTGTGGTGGTTGACATATTTTCAAAGATGGCATATTTTATTCCCTGCAAGAAGACTAATGATGCTTTTCACGTAGCAGAATTGTTTTTCAAAGAAGTAGTGAGACTACATGGTTTGCCAAAGACCATAATTTCAGATCGAGGCACTAATTTTGTTGGATATTTCTGGCATACATTGTGGAAGAAGTTGAAGATAGATTTGAAGTTTAGTTCATCACATTATCCACAGACTGATGGACAGACAAAGGTGGTGAATAGGAGTTTGGGGAATTTGCTGAGATGTTTGGTTGGAGATAAGCCAACAGGATGGGATTTGATTTTACCACAGGTAGAATTTGCATACAATAATTTTGTTAACAGGAGCACTAGTAAATCACCATTCCAGATTGTATATGGTAGCAGTCCCAAAAATGCATTTGAATTGGGAAAGATAAATAAAGGAGAAATAATTAGTGCTGAAGCTAAGGATTTTGTAGAAAAGTTGAAGAACATCCATGAGAAGGTAAGGAAGTATATTACCAAGATGAATACATAGTATAAGGCTAAGGTAGATGAGAAAAATAGGCATAAGGAATTTTAGGTTGGAGATGAAGTCATGGTTCATCTGTAGAAGGAGCAATTTCCTTTTGGTACATACAACAAGCTGAAAATGAAGAAGTTTGGACCATGTAAGATACTGAAAAAGCATGATTTAGGAAATGTATATGAGGTAGAATTACCTACTGAGCTGAATATTTCACTAGTGTTTAACATTTCAGATTTGGCAAAGTATGATGAAGGAGGTGTTGAAGATGAGATCACAATAGCACAGTGGAGTATTCCAAGAACTAGTTTAGATACTAAGGAGATTGATGATATACTGGACAGTCGTGTTGGCAGAAGCACAAGGAACATGACATATGAAGAATATCTGGTCAAGTGGAAAGGATGACCTGTTGAAGATTCATTATGGTTGACAAAGTAGGAGGTTAACCATCTTGGTTTCCCTCTTCACACCTGAGTCATGACAGGGTCACTTCTCAAATTACCCAAGTGTCTTATGCAGGAGCATCCTGGGTGTGAGAGCAATCTTGTAGCACCCAAAAAATATTTCCAGTTTCTTTTCAATAAGGGCTATCTTTTGTAGAGCCGCTATTTATTGAAACTTTCTACTTTTAGTAAGTTGGTCATACAATCTCAGAATATTTTGCTTTCACAGTTGGAGGTTCATCTTAGTCATATCAGCCTACCTGTAAAGTTTCATTGCTAGATCAAGTCTGGTTTTTAAGATATTGAAACTTTTTAGTTTTGGAAATAAGGTACAGAAACTTCCAACTCAATTTTGAAGGCTTTAAAGGCCCCGAATGAGGTCAAATTTTTGGGTGAATGGAGCTTGTTTGATTCAAGTGTTGTAGAGCTCCTCGTGACCTTTCTAAAATGGGGTTATAATAGTCAATCAGGTCAACGGGTGATGACTTATGGTCTCCAAAAGTTGGGTCACCTGAAATGGTAAAAAATAATTTTCCTTCAAAATTTCTGTTTGGGTTTCAAAAGTTATTTTGAGCCAACTTTGATGTAATAAAATGAAAAATAAAATAATTCAAAGTTTGGTCGGCCCTTAGGGCTAAATTTCTAGAACCTTCTCGGGCCGTGGAAATTGCCTATTTAAAGAAGGTCTGTACTGTTGTCTAGGGCAGTTCTGGGTAGATCTGGGTAATAAATTTGAGGCTTTGTCATATAGAATATTGTAAAGGGAATGCGCATGTGACTTTTCATATTGTAATTTTGAAATTTGGAATTCCACACTTGTGGAGATAATAAGAAGCCCATTTTCTTTTCTCATAAATTGTTGTTATTTCTCTATTTTTGTTATGTGTTTGTGGTATTAAGGGGAACACCCTTCATCAAGTGGTATCAAAGCAGGAGTTCCTGAGTGTGTAAATAGATCGCCGATTGTGAGGCATTTTGCAACAGGACCGTGGGTTAGGGTGTCTGTGTAAACAGATCACTGACTATGAGGTAGTTTGCACTAGGACCATGGTTAGGGTTTTAGCGCACCTCATGAAAATGCCTCCATGAAGAGAACGTGGTGGAAGAGCTAGTGTTGTAACACCTAAGGTTAGTGCACTCCAGAGACAAGTGCAAGCATTACAAGAAGAGATTTGCAGAGGAATGAATCTTAATGTTAGAGACGAAAGTGAGGATGAAGCCGAAGAAGAAGATCAAGAAGGAGAAGTCAAAATTGTGAACTAGGAGGAACAAAGACTTTTTTGGTCCATTTCCAAGATTAGGAAAAGACCTAAGATTGAGGTTCCTACATTTTCAGGAAATCTTAACCTAGAGGAGTTGATCGACTGGATCAATGAATGTGAAGAATATTTTGAATATGAAGATATTGAGGATCCTGATAGGGTCAAATTCGCGAAGGCCAGAATGAAAGGTCATGGGAAGATCTGGTGGCAAGAGATTCAATTGGAGCAAAATAGAAGAGGGAAAGATAAAATCACAAGATGGGATCGAATGGTGGATAAATTGAAGTGGCAGTTCATTCCTGTTGAGTATGAGCTTGACCTACTGAAGAAGATGCAAAGTTTGAAGCAAGCAGGAAGATCTGTTCAGGAGTATATAGAGGAGTTCTATTGAATCGTCATTAGAATAGGCCATGCGAAAGCTGATAAAGAGAAAGTTTCTAGTTACGTTAATGGGTTGTGGCCGAGCATTCTAGAGGAGTTAAATTTGGTTTGAATGAACAATATTGAAGAGGCATACCAGTTTTCCCTAAAAGTGGAGGAAAAGCTGAACAAGAAGCTTGAGAGAAGACAAAATGGAAGAGGTCATGGTGGACAATTTGGTGGACAGACATATGGAGGCCAAAATGATGATCTAAAAAAGAAGGATGTGTTGGAAATATTGAAGACTATCTAGGTTACTGAGAGGGGAGGGGTGAATCAGTAACTTCAAAAATTATAACAGATTCAGATCTTAATAATATTAGATTGATAATCTAACTGCATGCATGAGTAATAGAAAGAATAAAACATTCATAAAACTTTGAACACAGAGATTTGGTGACCCAAAAACCTTCCAAGTAGAAAGTAAAATTGGGGTGGGGATGATACCCACAAAACTTCAATACTGCAGTATAAAGTTTGTCGGTTAAGGCTTACAATGATCACTTCTGATGATCTGCCCTATTAGGAGCAATAAGGACTGCTAGGTCCACCTTGTTAGAGGATTTACAAACATACAATGAAGTATGCACTTGGTTAAGACATTTTACGAAGACTGTTAAGTCTACTTGGTTAGAGGATTTCAAGCTGATTCACCTGTTAGGATGAAATAGTAGATCTCTTACTTGCAACTGTACTTGTTGATTGAGATTCTCTGATGTACTAATCACCTTCTGTGATGGATAGATCTTTGCTACTTCTTATACTACTGTAGCCCTTTGTAATTTGCTTATCTCTGCCTTTTTCTCTTTTTCATACTTCACCTTTTTTTTTTCTTTCTTTGGATATGATATAAAACATTGTTTATATATCAATCTAAAACAATTACAACAAAATTACAAAGTCAGCTCTTAAACAAGCTAACACAAATATTACTGAGTCGGCCCAAGTATAGTGACTCGGTTACTGCAAACTAACTCGGTGACTTTCTGATACTCGACATCCACTGTGTTACTTGGCATCGTCATGCACTCGGTAAAAGTGGAGGCACGGTCCATACTAACCACTTGGTTGTAGTTTCGAACATGGTATATACTGGAGACTCAGTAGATATAGTGTCACTTAGTAAACACTATCTTGCTCGGTAAGCATTGTCCTGCTCGGTAAGCACTGTTCTTCTCGGTAAGCACTGTTATGCTCAGTAAGCACTGTTATGCTCGGTAAGCACTGTTCTACTCGGTAAGCACTGTTCTGCTTGGTAAGCACTGTTCTACTCAGTAAGCACTATTCTGCTTGGTAAGTACGTAGAGTCTGAATAAGTGTTGTCATTGATGACAATCATACTTAATGCCAACAATCTCCCGCTTTGGCATTAGTGACAAAACACTTATTGCCCAAAACTTATATACACAATCATGCTGACACTGGTTTTGTATATACATTTCATGTCTCCCTTATACAATATATATACAAATATCTTATTTCACCTCATACTCATATTTCTATTTATATTTTCTCCCCCTTTCATATCTCATATACTTTCTCCCCCTTTTTGACAATAATGCCAAAGGTGTATATACAAATATTTTACACGGAGATACCAAAAAGTGAGAGAAAATCAAAATGCACCTTTCCAATTAGTGCTAGAGTTCAATCCTAATTCTCTTGCAGAATCTTGCATGTATGGAGTGCAACTTGGACTTCTGTAGAGAGTTCAATCATGCGATCTGCAATTGAAAACTGATTGTCACGGATCAATGTTTTTGAGTATGCAATATGCTTCTGCATTGTATCCATGATGGGAAGGATCATGTTCTGAATATTTATTAATGTTGATCTGATCCTTGCATCTTCTTTCAATAACTCTGACTGCTTATTAGATAGGAATCTGACTGTCATCTGATGTGCAGAGCTTGAACTAGGTTCAAGTTGCAACTTTTGTGCACTAATCTTTAGATCCTCATCAATCTTATTTATTTTGTCTTTAATTTCCTTTGAGAACTCGACAACATTACAGATTTTGACAAAAAGAGATGTTACCTTGGAATAGGAGGACTCAGTGCTAGTCAAAACTAAAGATAACCCTACTTGATTGATAGCTATTTGTTGAGCAGTGTGCTCAAGCACTTCATTTTCAAACTTCTTCTCAGCCTTTTCAAGCAACTTGTCTATTCCAGAGGAATCATCATTAAACCTATTAATTGCTTCTGCCAACTGCAAAAAAATGTGTTGAGAGGAATCAACTTTAACACCTAAAGCATCTGTCAAAATGTTCTTGGCATCCTCAATGATCTTATATTCCTTATCTCTTTCTTCTTTTAGTTTCTTCTACTTTTCTTTCTTCTGGAGGAGTTCACCAACTATTTGCATTTGATCTGCAGTGAGGTTTGCAAAATCTAGCTGGGGAATTTATATCTCCTCATCTAGATCTATACCTTCTACTACATTCTTACTCAAAAATTTTGTACTTAGTTGGGTCTTTATACTTATTGCCTTTGTAGTAGAAATTATTGTAGACACAGTAGGACTAGTAGTGAAAATTGATAAACTTCCGACTGATGGAATGCTAACTGGAATACTTGATAAATAAAAAATTGAAGTATTTACAGTTGTAGAATCTGAAGTACTTACTATTGAAAAACTCAAATTTGAAGAAGGTACAGAGGACTACAACTCGGTGGAAGAAGGAGGTTGAAGCTCGGTAGATGAAGTGCTAGCCACTTCTATCATTGATACATTGAGCTGTGCTACTGATGATTGGACATTTGATGTATCTGAGGGAGTTGTTACAATCACACTTGAAGTTTTCTTTGGGCTAGATGTAGCAATTATTACTGGAGAGTGGGGAAGTGAGGCAATTACCTCTACACCTATCTGAATTGGATCATCTTCCTTGACATTCTTCTTAGCTTCCTCGGTAGCTTCTGTCCCTACTTCCTCTGTCACAACATTATCAATCTGAACTATTCCTTCTTCTTCTTCTTCATCACTGTCATCTTCAATATCTTTGATTATCACAGTTTCAGTACTCAGTTTGTGAAGATGATAGATGTTTTTCCAAGTAGAATTTGCACTCTTCACAACTGACTCTATATCTTTGATCAAAATTAAACAACTATTGAATTTTAGTGTCATCTTGTGCTCATTTTCTATCAATGCCTTATTTATTTCATCATCTTTCAAACTTGGCATTAACTGTCTTAAGGTTTGAGCATATATGTCCTTGATAGTTTGTCTTGCATTGGACCATCTCAACTTGACTTTATCCAATAGAACACCTAGAATTTGAGAAGCCATATCATCAGGTGAGTACTTTCATTTTCCCATTTTTTCAATGACAACATCTTCTATTTCCTACTGCTCTGCCTTTGATTTAATTTCATATTTGAGAGATTTGAAATTTGCAATTCCAGATCCTTCTCTCAAATCCTTAATCTTTTGTTCAAATGAGGGAGGAGGCCTTTTGAGTACTATATCATCATTGATTTTACCTGCCTTGCCCCTTGATCTTTTCCTTGTGAATACTGTAGTGGATTGCTTAGGTTCCTTGGTGATAGTTACCTTTCCTTTCTTCTTTATAGGCACTTGTTCTTCTTTATTCTCATCCTTTTCTTCTTCTTCTACAATATCTTCTCCTATGCCCTTGATTAACATTAGAGGTGTGCTAGATTGCATCTTGGCCATCCTCTTTCTACCTTTGTTAGCTGCCTGTGGAAGTTTTATGCTTAGCTCAATTCTTATCTTAGCTTCATCATATGTTCCAAAGTATGGAGCCTTTGGATCAACAGGTTGATTTACTAGGGCTTCGATTATATCCTTTTTTTCATCAATGTTTACCTCATAAGGAAGAGGTTTCACCAATACAATCCTAGGCCTTACTGCCTGAATGTATACTCTATCACAATCAACCATGAAACAAACATCATCTTTATAATCTTCCACCAATTTTAGTGGAATTCAAAATCTATTATTCATCTTCTCCTTAAAAGATTTGAAATAGTTATCCATTATGCTTGTAAAATTCTCACCCATTTCTGCAATATACTCATTTATCTGATAAAGAATAGGTACATCCTTTCTCCACTTTACTGTGCCTTTTGATGGGAAAAACTTTTGAGCATAGAAAACTAAACAAACCAATAGTGAGCCAAACTTACATGGATTGTTCTTTGAGGTTTCGATGCTCTCCATGTTCTTGTTGAACTGTTTCAACAAAAGATCTGCTAGGTCAAATGACAAATTGTTCTTCACAATTTTATAGGCTAGGTCAACTGCTTCACACGGAACACTATTCTACTGACTTGAACTGTATATCTTGTGAGCTATTACATATGTGCTAAATTTAAGTTCTACATCGGTAATATTGTTAATTTTCATACCTCTACCATCCCATTCGGCTAGGGTTTTCTTTTCTACCTCTACCCGACCTAAGGTTTTTGTAGATTTAGCCTTGGCAAGCATGGGAAGACCAATGATTCGGTGAATTATCTTCTTTGTTATTTCCACTGGTTGCTCAAGCCAGATTTTACCTTCATGTACTCGGCTTAGAATATATCTTATCCATTTTATCTAGAAACCCCGAGGCAAGTGGGTGATATGTGTTAAACCCTTTTCTTCCAAATGTTTATGTCCCGATTTGAGAACACCATCAACACACAGTTCATCATGAACAACATCTATCTCTAGGGTTCCAAGTTCTTGAATTGTACCTTTAAAATGACTATGAATGTCATTTACAAGAAGTACCTTTGGAGGAATTTGAGACTGAGCTCCACTCGGATCTAGGGTTTCTGCAACCGCAGGCACGAGTTTGAAATTTGATGCTTTCCATTCTCCATGAACTAACATTTCTGAACCTTTCTTTACTTTGGTGCTAGATGAAGCCATGGTAGCATGGTAGAAAAATTTTTGCTTTAAAATTTTTCTTCGAATCACTGGATCCCACTGGAAATTTTTCTCCTCAAGATGCTAATATTCGCGGTGAAGAATGAACTTGATTTCAAGCTTTTTGTTAAAACTTTGTCATTAATCCTCCATAGGAATTAGGGTATTGAATTTGACAGACTGTCATCCACTATGCATTAAATGCTTGGTAAAGATTCCACAACTCGGAGAACATATGAATTCATACTTCTCTGACCTTACTCGGTAACCAAATGAAATTAGGTTACTCCTGACCTTGCTCAGTGGTAACTAATACCGACCTTCTTGTGATCCTGCTGTATCTTGCATACTAATTTGGATCTTTCTTCCTTTCAGTTCAGGAACTATTTTGGAATATGTCTATGAAGATATAGTTCCAGTGCTTTCTTGGAGACTAGTTAGAGTTCATAGAGCCACTCCCTTCATGAGTGACTAAATTACTTGGACTGGTTTGCTCGGTAGGTTTAGGAATCCACTGCTGTCTCATCTGCTTCCTAATGCTATTTGCTTTTTCTTTCTTTTCATCTTCAACTTTGCCTAAATTCATGCAGTTTTTAGCTATGTGACCAAGCTTAGTGCAATTATAACATCTTATGGTAGAATCCCTTTTTCTCAAGTGGTGCCTTACACAATTCATGCCAATGTGTCCATATTCTCCATAGTAATGACATCTACACCAAGTGTTGTAATCCCAACCAAACATTGCTTTAATAATTTGTTCCCCTGGATTGGGTGTTTTAGTTCTACATTCTGATGCCTTATGACCTTGTTTGCTACATATGTGACATTTGCCTTCAAATATTTGTTTCTCCTTGCATTCATTTGCTTTATGACCAAGCTGATTACAATTGTAGCATTTTCCATTGAATTTTGCTTTTCCATTGCTCCAACATTTGTTTGAAGTATGACCAATTTTGCCACAGTGATTACAAGTAGGTTTCTGATTCTTTTGAGTACCTTGTTTGGAGGATTCACCTTCCTCTTTGTATCCAAGTCCTGCTTTTTCTTTTTCCCTATGAAGGTTTCATTCATACACCTGATTCATATCTTCTTGAGATTTCAACATTCTCTCATTGATTTTCCTTTCAGCATCTAGGTCACTCATCACTCTTAAATTGATTTTCTTTTCAGATCTCAGCTCCTCTCTTATATTTTCATTTTTTGATCTCAGAGTTAAGATTTCTTCATTTGCATTGGAGATTTGATCAATAAGGTTTTCTAGCTAAAGATTTTTATTCTAGATTTCATTGTTCTTTCCATCTATTTCATCTTTCATCTTGTTTCTTTGTTCCAAGACATCACAGAATCTTGTTGACTGAATTTCTTGTTCTCTTTTCAATTTTCTCACTTCTTCTTGCAGAGATCCACTCTTTTCTAGAAGTTCTTTAATTGCATTGTTTGCTTCATCTGAGCTGCTTGAAGGGAAAAAGTCTTCAATCTTTTCTTCAACATACTGGTGGTCATTAATCTGATTTGCAAGTTCCTTCCTTCTTTTTAGGGAAAGGGAAAGATGCTCTCTTGCTTTTTTGAGTTGAGTTATGGCCATTTCCAGATCTAGCTTTTCATTCTCAATTACTTTGTTAAGTTTGAATATCTCCATTGTCCTAAATCTTTTCTCAAGTTGTCAAACTTTATTCTGAGAACCACGGAGCTCTGGTACCAATTGTCAAAAATATTCAAGACTATCTAGGTTACTGAGAGGGGAGGGGTGAATCAGTAACTTCAAAACTTTTAACAGATTCAGATCTTAATAATATTAGATTAATAATCTAACTGCATGCATGAGTAATAGAAAGAATAAAACATTTATAACACTTTGAACACAGAGATTTGGTGACCCAGAAACCTTCCAAGTAGAAAGTAAAACTGGGGTGGGGATGATACCCACAAAACTTCAATACTGCAGTATAAAGTTTGCCGGTTAAGGCTAACAATGATCACTTCTGACGATCTGCCCTGTTAGGAGAAATAAGGACTACTAGGTCCACCTTGTTAGAGGATTTACAAACATACAATGAAGTATGCACTCGGTTAAGAGATTTTACAAAGACTGTTAAGTCTACCCGGTTAAAGGATTTCAAGCTGATTCACCTATTAGGATGAAATAGTAGATCTCTTACTTGCAACTGTACTTGCTGATTGAGATTCTATGGTATACTAATCACCTTCTGTGATGGATAGATCTTTGCTGCTTCTTATACTGCTGTAGCCCTTTGTAATTTGCTTATCTCTGTCTTTTTCTCTTTTTCATACCTCACCTTTTTTTTTTTTACTTTGGATATGATATAAAACATTGTTTATATATCAATCTAAAAAAATTACAACAAAATTACAAAGTCAGCTCTTAAACAAGCTGACACAAATATTACTGAGTCGGCCCAAGTATAGTGACTTAGTTACTACAAACTAACTCGGTGACTTTCTGATACTCAGCATCCACTATGTTACTCGGCATCATCATGCACTTAGTAGAAGTGGAGGCATGGTCCATACTAACCACTCAGTTGTAGTTTCGAATATGGTATATACTAGAGACTCGGTAGATATAGTGTCACTCGGTAAACACTATCTTTCTCGGTAAGCACTATCCTGCTCGGTAAGCACTATTCTGCTTGGTAAGCACTGTTCTGCTCGGTAAGTACTGTTCTACTCGGTAAGCACTGTTCTTCTCGATAAGCACACAGAGTCTGAATAAGTGTTGTCACTGATGACAATCATACTTAATGCCAACAGGATGAGGCTAGTAGCAGTCAAAATCAGAGGGGAAATAATTCCTATCATTTCTAAGATCAGAATAATAGAGATTAGAGAGGAAGAGGAAGAGGACAAGGTTCAAGAAGAGGAGGCTTCCGTGGAACATGTTTTCACTGTGGAGAAGAAGGTCATAGGGCATTTGAATGTCCTCAATGACAAGAAAGGATGGATAGGAGGAATGAAGGCCAGGCTAGAGTGGCACATGCAGATGAAGATGCTAGATCCTCAAATTTTGAAGATGCTAAAAGAGGAGAAACGTTGATTAACAGAAGATTCCTGCCGAGTGGTGAGAATGAACCTACAGAGAGGAGGATCCTATTTTGCACTAGATGCAAGTGTGAGGGTAAATGTTGTGATGTGATTATTGATAGTGGAAGCACTGACAATTTGGTGTTAGAAGAGATGGTGAAAAAGTTGAACTTCATGAGGTAGAAACACCCACATCCATATCGAATTGCCTAGGTGCAGGATGACCACAAGGTCATGGTTAGTGAGCACTGCCTAGTAGAGTTCAAGATTGGCAAGTACCATGATGAGGTACTATGTGATATCATACCTATGGATGCATGTCACATGTTGTTGGGTAGGCCGTGGCAGTTTGACAGATGTGTTGTATAGGATGGTTGTGTGAATACCTATTCCCTGACAAAGGATGGAGTGCGACATAAGTTAAAGACATTGAAGGAGACTAAAGAAAAGGTATGTGGTAATGCAAGAATAAATTTTGTTGATGGAAGAAAATTCCTAGATGGTATGAGGCATGAGCATGTGTGTTTTTCTTTAATTCCAAAAGCTGGTAAAGAGGAAGTAGAGGATGTACCTGTAGAGGTTGTAGATTTGTTGAATGAGTTTCAAGATATTGTATTTGATAATGTGCTTGATGGATTACCACTGGTAAGGAAGATCAGTCATCAGATGGATTTGATTCTAGGAGCTAGTTTTCCAAACAAGGCAACACACAGAATGACACTAGCAAAAAGTGAAGAGTTGAACAGACAAGTACATGAGTTATTGCAAAAGGGGTTGATTCGAGAGAGTCTGAGTCCGTGTGCTATACCAGTAGTATTAGCACTGAAGAAGAATGGAGAATGGAGGATGTGTACATATTTTAGAGCAATAAACAAGATCACAATCAAGTACTAGTTTCCATTGCCATGAATGGATGATATTATGGACTGTTTGAGTGGGGCTGTGTATTTCTCAAAGATAGATCTGAAGAGTGGATATCACTAGATTTGGATCAGAGAAGGAGATGAATGGAAGACTGCATTCAAGACAAAAGAAGGCCTGTATGAGTGGTTAGTCATGCTTTTTGGGCTAACCAATGCACTGAGCACTTTCATGCGGCTCATGAACGTGGTTCTGAAAGAATTTCTGGGTAAGTTTATCATTGTTTACCTAGATGATATTTTGTTCTTTAGCAAGACATTGGAGGAACATATGATGCATATTCGTATGGTGTTTGAGGAGCTGAGAGATGAGAAAATGTTGACTAATTTGAAGAAGTGCAGTTTTGTGAAGGAGTTAGTGTATTTGGGATTTGTAGTTTCAGCAGAAGGTCTGAAAATGGACCCAGAGAAAGTACAAGCTATCCTTGAATGGACTACTCCAAGGAGTGCTACTGAGGTAAGGTCTTTTCATGGTTTGGCTAGCTTTTACAAAAAAATTTAGCAGTATTTATGGACCCTTGACTGAAACAATGAGAGGGGATAGAAAAGAGTTCAAGTGGACTAATGGGGCAGATAGGAGTTTTAAACTGTTGAAATAGAAAATTACAGAACAACCTATTTTAGCACTTCTAGATTTTAATAAGGTGTTTCAAGTAGATTGTGATGCTAGTGGTACTGCAATAGGAGCTATTATGAGCCAAGAAGGTAAACCTGTTGCTTATTTCAGTGAGAAGTTGAATGATGCCAAGAGAAAATATTATGTTTATCATCAGGAATTTTATGGTATAGTTCAAGCATTGAAGAAGTGGAGACACTATCTGCTTCCTAAGGAGTTTGTTTTGTATACTAATCATCAAGCTTTTCAATATTTGAATAGTCAAGGAAAGTTGAATCAGAGGCATTTGAAATGGGTTGAGTTTTTGCAGAGTTATACATTTGTTTTGAAACACAAAAGTGAAAATTCTAATAGGGTTGCAGATGCGCTTAGCAGAAGGAAACTATTGCTAACAGAGATGCAGATTGAGGTGGTTGGGTTCAAGGAACTCAAGAATTTGTATCCAGAGGATCCTAATTTTGGTGAAGCTTGGAAAGCTTGTAAAGAACCTGTTACTCTAGATAGAATGAAGTGGTTGGATTTTATTATTCAAGATGATCTGCTATTCAGGGAGAGTCAATTGTGCATTCCACGAAGTTCTATGAGGGAGAATCTCATCAAAGAGAAGCATAGAGGAGGATTGGCTAGAAATTTTGGTCATGATAAAACCCTTGCTTTGGTTAGTGAGAATTATTATTTTCCGCAGTTGCAGCAATATGTGAAGAAGTTTGTACAGAGTTGCAGAGTATGTCAGATGGCAAAAGGAGTGAAGCAAAATACAGGGTTGTATCAGCCATTACCTATACCAGAGAAGCCTTGGGAGGATATCAGTATGGACTTTGTTCTTCATTTACCGAGGACTCAGTGGGGATATGATTCAATTTTTGTGGTGGTTGAAATTTTTTGAAAGATGACAGATTTTATTCCCTGCAAGAAGACTAATGATGATGTTCATGTAGCAAAATTATTTTTCAAAGAAGTAGTGAGACTACATGGTTTGCCAAAGACCATAGTTTCAGATAGAGACACTAAGTTTGTTGGATATTTCTGGCTCACATTGTGGAAGAAGTTGAAGACAAATTTGAAGTTCAGTTCATCACATCATCCACAGACTGATGGATAGATAGAGGTGGTGAATAGGAGTTTGGGGAATTTGCTGAGATGTTTAGTTGGGGATAAGCCAATAAAATGAGATTTGATTTTACCATAGGAAGAATTTTCATACAATAATTCTATTAATAGGAGCACTGGTAAATCATTATTCCAGATTGTATATGGTAGCAGTCCCAGAAATGCATCTGAATTGAGAAAGATAGATAAAGGAGAAATAAGTAGTGCTGAAGCTAAGGATTTTGCAGAACACTTGAAGAACATCCATGAGAAGGTAAGGAAGCATATTACCCAGATGAATGTGTAGTATAAGGCTAAGGCAGATGAGAAAAGGAGGCATAAAGAATTTTAGGTTGGAGATGAAGTCATGGTTCTTCTGCGAAAGGAGTGATTTCCTATTGGTACATACAACAAGTTGAAAATGAAGAAGTTTGGACCATGTAAGATACTAAAGAAGCATGATTTAGGAAATGCATATGAGGTAGAATTGCCTACTGAGCTGAATATTTCACTAGTGTTTAACATTTCAGATTTTACAGAGTATGATGAAGGAGGTGCTGAAGACGAGATCACAGTAGCACAGTGGTGTATTCTAGCAACTAGTTTAGATACTAAGGAGATTGAGGATATACTGGACAGTTGTGTTGGAAGAAGCACAAGGAATAGGACATATGAAGAATATCTGGTCAAGTGGAAAGGATGACCTATTGAAGATTCATCATGGTTGACAAAGTAGGAGGTTAACCATCTTGGTTTCCCTCTTCATACCTAAGTCGTGACAGGGTCACTTCTCAAATTACCCCAAGTGTCTGGTGCAGGAGCATCCTGGGTGTAAGAGAAATCTTGCATCACCCAAAAAATATTTATGGTTTCTTTTAAATAAGGGCTATCTTGTGTAGAGTTTCTATTTATGGAAACTTGCTATTTTTAGTAAGTTGGTCATACAATCTTAGAATGTTTTGATTTCACAGTTGGAGGTTCATCTTAGTCATATCAGCCTACCTATAAAGTTTCATTATTAGATCAAGTCTGGTTTTGAAGATATTGAAACTTTTTGGTTTTGGAAATAGGGTATAGAAACTTTGAATTCAATTTTGAAGGCTGTAGAGGCCCTGGATGAGGTTGAATTTTTTATTGAATGAAGCTTGTTTGATTGAAGCATTGTAGAGCTCCTCATGACCTTTTTGAAATGGGGTTATAATAGTCAATCGGGTCAATGGTTGATGACTTATGGTCTTCGGAAGTTGGGTCACCTGAAATGGCAAAAAATAATTTTCCTTCAAAATTCTTGTTTGGGTTTCAAAAGTTATTTTAAGCCGACTTTGATGTAATAAAATGAAAAATAAAATAATTCTAAGTTTGGTCGGCCCTTAGGGCTAAATTTTTGGAACCTTCTCGAGCGGTGGAAATTGCCTATATAAAGAAGGCCTGTAGTTTTATCTAGGGTAGTTCTGGGTAGATCTGGGTAATAAATTCAAGGCTTTGTCATACAAAATATTGTAAAGGGAATGCTCATGTGGCTTTGCATATTGTAATTCTAAAATTTGGAATTCCACACTTGTGGAGATAATAAGAAGCCCATTTTTTGTTCTTGCAAATTGTTGTTATTTCTCTATTTCTATTATGTGTTTGTGGTATTAAGTGGAGCACCCTTCATCAAATATACTGGAATTCAGACCAGAAGCAAGGCAAGGGATCCAACATGTTTACTATGTGAATTTGAGCCTAAGACAACAAAGGAGGCATTAGAAAATGAAGACTGGATAGAAGAAATGAATGAAGAGATAGACCAAATAGAGAAGAATGATACCTGGACTCTGGTGCTGAGACCAGAAAATAAGAATGTCATTGGGACAAAGTGGGTATTTTAAAATAAGATGAATGAGCATGGTCATATCACAAGAAACAAAGCTAGGCTGGTATGCAAAGGCTACGCACAAGAAGAAGGAATAGATTATGGGGAGACATTTACCCCTATAGCAAGATTGGAAGGAGTAAGAACTCTGCTTGCATATGTTGCTTATAAAGATTTCAAGGTATACCAAATGGATGCCAAGTTTTCATTTTAAATGGTATATTACAAGAAAAAGTGTATATTGAACAGCCAGAAGGATTTGTTGATCCAAATAGAAGACACATGGTTTGCAAACTTAATAAAGCACTGTATGGACTAAAGCAAGCTCCCAGAGCATGGTATGAGAGATTGCACAACTACCTAATACAGATTGGATTTTCAAGGACAAATGATACAAGTAATCTGTACATGAAAGATGAAGAAGGTAAAGGAATCTTGTTAGCTAAAATCTTTATAGATGATATTATATTTGGTGGACAAGATGCCTTGTGTAAGAAATTTTCAAATAAAATGCAAACTAAACTTGTAATGAGTATGTTTGGGGAGATCAAATTTTTTGTTGGTTTGCAAGTATATCAGATGGAGAAAGGAATATTCATCACCCAGTCTAAATATGTTCATGAGATACTGAAAACCTTTCGTATGGAAGATTCAAGGCCAGTAAGTACTCCCATGGCTACTGGATAAAAGTTGTCTAAAAATGATGATGCTGTAGAAGTGAACCAGACTTTTTATAGATCTATGATTGGAAAGCTACAGTATGATGTACATAGTAGACCAGATATTGCATTAGCTATTGGGATTTTGGCAAGATTCTCTGCCAATCCTAAGGAAACTCACATGATAGCGGTTAAAATAATCATGAGATATTTGAAGGGAACTGTTGACTATGGATTGTACTACAAGAAGCATGACAAGTTGAACTGAGAGTGTATATAGATGTTGATTGGGTAGGAAATGTAGATGGCAGAAAGAGTACTAGTGGTGGAGCTTTATTTCTTAGACAGAGGTTAGTTTCCTGGACAAGAAAGAAACATAATTGCATTTCCCAATCTACTGCTGAAGTTGAGTATGTGGCCGCAACTGTGAACTGTTCAAATTTGATATGGATAAAGAAATTATTGGTAGGCATGAAAGAAGAAATCACTGAACCAGTTGTCATTTTCTATGACAACACAAGTGCTATCAACATCTCTAAGAATCCAGTGATGCACACAAAGACCAAACATATAACCATCAAGTATCATTACTTGAGAGAATTGGTACAAGATAAAGAGGTCTGCATGGAATATGTGAATACAAAGGAACAATTAGTAGACATATTCACTAAGGCTTTACCTAAAGAAGCTCATGAATACCTGAGAAGTCAATTAGGGGTCCTTCCCCTAACTTAGGCTACCTAGTCAAGCTAGGAGAACTCCATCAAATGTGCTGCAAAGAAACTCTAGCAAATTGATGCAAAGAAAGGTCACACTTTAGGAGCAGCCTAGAGTTGTGAAAAGCACATCAAAGTCTAGAATCAATCATAAGAAAAGATGACAAAGGGAGAAATATTGTTAGTGAACTGAAAGGATGTATGTTTTTGTTGTTGCTTTGGGATTTTTTTCAAAGAGGGAGATGCTCACAGATGAATACACAGAGTGAGAAGATCAAGATAGAGGGAGAAATTCAGTGGACGATTAAGCATGGCTAATTGATTCTATATTAGAATGAAGCTAAGGATATTATAAATATTTATGATGGACAGATCAATTTTTTTTTTTGGATTGGTTGGTAATTCATGTGATATTCATACGGTGTTGCCATCAATTCCAAAGAGGGAGATTGTTGGAAATTGCAATTGAAGCAATTGTTGTATTGTCATTGATGGCAAACCTTAACTGGTAAGACTATTGCTATTTAAGAAAGTACTATATCTATTTGATTGTTTCTAAGAGGTAAGGCAAGGTTGGTAACAATAGCACCTAAGGAAAGGTTGAGTTATCTTGATACTTCAATGAGTACTTGATTATGTGGCACAATGATAAGACAATGTATTGTTTATCTAAGTAAGAATGAAGACTAAACTGGTAGGCTTAACTAAGCAAAATGAAGAAATCTAGTTTAAGCCGAGTGTTGTTAGTGTTGACCAAGCTAGTATATGCTGAGTAAACTCAGTGTGGACCGAACACTAGTTAATTGCCTAGGAAGAAAGTGTTAGCCAAGGAAACAGTTTATGTGGTGACCGAACTTTCTAGTGAAGATCGAGAAGTTGAACACAGTATTGATCGAGCGTCAGTATTTTGCATTTGAGGAAGAATTCAAATTTCCAACCGACATCTTTGAATTCTTGGATTATGTAAAATGTGTTGACTTTATTTATTGATTGTATGAAAGCATTTAATGTACTATAAAACATTTTATTGTAAATCTATTAAGACATTTGAGATATTTCTAGAAGGATAGCCGAAGAACACAATGTAGGATGGATTCAATGAATCTAACCTAACCCCAAGATTTACAAAGGAGATTAAGCAACAAAAGATGTATTGACCTAATAGAGGAAGTATTAAGGAAACCTAAGGTAGAGGTTGAACAAGAGGTGGATGCTGGAAGTATTGTTGATGTTATTGACTGCCTAAGTAGAGAAGGATGAAGGAGAAGTGTTGTGATTTCTTGAAGAGATTTTTGAGCAGATCAGTGATGGAGATGGAAAAGGTTCATAGTCAGTAAGATAGCATATGTGTATGAAATTGGATCTAATATTTGCAAAGTGAGTTGTATGTTTTTCAGATCAATACTACTACTACCTTCTAACCATTATAACAGTCAAAATCTTTTTAACAAAGGTTGACCTAACAGTCATAGGTATAAATCCTTTGAACAAGGTTGCATTCTAATAGAGTGTATGTAAGTCCTATAACAAGGCACACTTTTAACAAAGTGGTTTAAATCCTTTAACTGGGTCACACCTGACAGTGTGTTTGTAACTTTTGAAAGGGTTGGCTTTTCACCGAGCTCACTTCAGAAGAGTGAACATAATAGTAACATTTTACAAAGTGGTTTTTCCGAAATTGGGTTTCCACGATAAATCCTAGTGTTGATACTTGTGTGAATGTTTTGGTTTGAACATTTTTGTGTTTTACAAGTTAGATGCTATTGGATAAGTGGACTGCACTATTATATGTTTCTGTTATGCAATCAGTAATGACCAAGTAGCTATTGGTTATTAGATCTGATTTGTTGAAGAGTTTAAAGTTTGTTTTTATACATCTGGACCTGAGAACAATTGAGTCACCCCCCCCTCTCTATTGTTCTAAATCATATTAACATAGTAAAGCATATAAAACAATCAACCATAACATATAACACAAGATATGTTTACGGGGAAACCTTGGCTAGAGGAAAACCCCATTGGGAATTAGTACTCACAGATAATTGCACTAGTCTTATGAACTTGTTAGAGTTCCTTTGCCCTGTTAGGAGAAACCTTTACAATGTTGAGTACAATGACTCTATTAGGAGTCTAAAAGAAAAAAACCTGTTAGGGGTGGATGGCACACTGCTAGAGCACACTGCTCAATGAAGAAGGCTACAACCTCCTGATAATCAGATACACACTATATCTGTAAGGGTGAACTACTGCATTGACACTGTTGTTTGATCATTAATTTTTGTGCACTGATGCTCTAACCTCTTGTAAAGGTTTATTCCATTTGCTCTGCTTTGTTATATACTTCGCATACTTTTCTCTTCTCTCTATATCTCCATTCTTCAAATGCAAAGGTGCATATCATATATATACATACTGAATAGGTGCAATTAAAACTTAACACTATGTCAGCCTAAAACCTAACACACACAATGCTTCCAATATAATTGGCTCAAGCGTGTTTACATATAATGATAATAACATTTTTATAATGCAATTACCATAGATGCATAGCCTTTACAAAATGAAATGATATATTCTAAACAAAATCTTTCTTGTCGACTTCATGCTTTGTTCTGCTCTGTCACTGAACTGCTGGTGTCACTTAAACTTGCTATAACTTCTCAATTCTGTCACATCTGATCACACGTTCCTAGAATTAGCATAATAACATATTCAAAAGCTTATATCCAAGGGCGCATACGATAACTTGATCATACACTCATGCGTCGATGCTCTGATCATCAGGTACATTATTGTCTGCACTGTCTACTATAGTGAGCCAAAATATGAACTTCAAAGCTTGTGTGCTGACTATCAAAACTCCATATGACTTTGTTTCCATAATGAAAACACAAAGTTAGTCTTATAATCTTAGCAAAGTCAACTATCCAACAAAAGATTCTATAGTGCATAGCTTGTGCAAAATTTTAATAAATCTTTGAATAATAACATCTAACTCAGTTATTACCTCAGATAGTTGAACTTTATTTATTGCCTCTTCCTGGCTGATTCTTTTTTCAAGCTTTAGCTATATCTTTGCCTCCGCCCTCTCTTCAATTCTCTTCTCGGCATCTATATTTGGAGAGTTTATGTGGCCAGCTAGAGTGGAAAGTTGATCAATGATGGGAGTTACCTCATCAACATTGATATCAGGGACTACTTGCACCAAAATTTCTCTAACATCCTCTAAGACCTACGTATGCTTAATTTCTTGTCTTAGTTTCTCTTGTGCAACTTTCCTTGTGTGCAGTTCCCCATATCTTCTCAGTGCTTCCAGGTCCACGGTTCTCGGGTCACATGTGGCAATTTAAATAATCTCATCTATTGTGACTGGACTCTTACCATGTTTCTTCTTTTTCTTCTTGTGGGGCCTACTCGCACCCAATAAATTTTGCTTTTTTCTTAAAAAAATTATTTTATAAGTTAGTTTAATTTCAATTTAAATTTTATTATTAAGTTTAGCTTGTTAAATTTGTTATTTAATAAATTTATATTTTAAATAAACTAAATTTACAAATAAAAAATTTAACAAACTAAACTTAATAATAAAATTTAAATTGAAATAAATAAACTAAATTTACAAATAACAAATTTAACAAACTAAACTTAATAATAAAATTTAAATTGAAATTAAACTAACTTATAAAATAATTTTTTTTAGAAAAAAGAAAAAGTTATTGGGTGGGAGCAGGCCCCACACCCTAACCCCCCCTACCCCTACACACGACACCTTTTCAAGGTCTGCCGCAAGTGGCAGGCCCTGTCAAACGGTACCTCTGGGTACTGCCGGTAGGCTTCCCTGTCGCACGGTACCCTTTGGTACCGTCATCAGGGGGCACCCTACCGCGTGAGGACGGTGGGGATTTGGTGGCCCCCACCTCCCACACAAAAATATAATATTTTTTTTTATAAAGACCCTTTTTTAAAAAAAAAGATTTCTATGCAACACATATATATATATTTTAAGTATATATATATATATATATATATATATATATATATATATATATATTATATTTTTTTTTTACACAATGTCTTTCACAAAGAAACATGCAAATATATATATAAAGTTTTTTATAAATTCTGAAAAAGGAAAAATAATAGAAAAGAGATGTATTTATATATATATATTTTAAACAACAGAGAGTATTTTAAATCTTTGTATGATATTTTCTTTATCCATTCTCATGCAAAGAATATATTCCCTTTTTGTCTGATTGGCCTAAGAATGAAAAGTAAAGGACTGTATTTTTTTTTTTTTAAACCAGAGAATAGTAAATTTTCAAAGTTGATTTTTATACTCAAATTGGGTTTTTAATTCAAACTGAATTTTCTTTCCAAGGAGAATTAATTTTCTTTCAACTCTATAGTCTATCTATATAGCAGATTTGATTTTTCGATTTACAAGCAAACCATAAAAAAACTTTTGATAAAATTTCACTAGCATAACAGTACAATGCCAAATCTTCATAAAAGTATAAAAGAATAGATCTAGGGTTTCTCTAACACCCAGAATCAAAGAATGCATACAAATCTAAAGAGGCTAATCCAGATCTACTCAAACACAAAATTTTACTAGATGAAATAATAGAACATACACACAACAAGAATTTCAAATCCTACCTTGAATCCAATGCCAGAAACTGTACTGAAACCCTTGTTGAAGATCTGAGAATGAGATTTCTTCCAAATCCAATCCTGTCTGCAGATCTAAAAACTATGATGAAAGAAGAAACCAAAATCAGATGCACAATCAAGCCCAAGATAACTACCAACCACAACAAACCAAGAATCCTCCAAATCCTAAGCACAAGCTCTCCAAAAATCCTCCTCCAAAGAAACCTGTCTAATCTCCAATGAATGAAATTCCCCCTATTAGGGATTCAACTCCACCATTCATGCAATCCCAAAAATGACTCAACAAACAACTCCTGATCAAACTCTAACTCCAAATTGAAAGTAAATCCTAATTAATTAATTAAAATATCTTTTTAATGCACAACTCAACTTGACTTTTGAAAACTAGTTGTTATATTTTTTAAAACAAATTCCTTTTCAATTTTGCACATGATATAATTTAAATTCATTATTAAATAAATTAAATACTTAATGCATCCTAAAATCATGCATTTAATTATTTAATCATTTAATAAAATATGCAAGCATAAATCAAATCATTTTCCAATTAAGCACATATTAATAATTAAATCCCATATTAAATAAATTAAATATTTAAAGCATCTTAGAACATGCAATTAAATATTCAATTATTTAATAATACACTCAAGCATAATTAATCTTAATTCAATTAAATAATCAGATAATTAACTTTAGACTAATTTTCTCAATTAAACATAGAAGCATAATTAATCATTAAATCCAACTATAATCCTAACATTAATAATCATATAAAATCACCTATAAAAACATAAATTGACTGATTCAATCACAATAAAATCAAGCAAACTAAGACCAAGCACACGCTCAAGAACGAGATCCACAAATTCATGTCACCTAGATGAATTCAGGTAGGGTAGTCAAACTAATTCTTGTCCAGACCTAGGACAAATATGCTTAGGTTAGGGTTTTGGATCCGTGTTATCTCCCCTCTCTTACCATTTGAAACATTGTGATAGTGCATGCTCATCTTGACAATTCAGGGAAGACGATGCCTGGTACCTGCAAACCTGCATACAAAACCCGCATGTACATACATATACAAATATATAACAGATAATGGTAGGGATCGATCGATCGTGTGGATCTCGCAAGCAAGTAACTTCGACTTTGTCCCTCAACCACATCAGACACGTCAAATAGAAGTATAATATAAACACATCAACCATACACATGCAAGTATGGGGTCAATAAAATCATATGCCTCAATGATTTCCTAACATGTAATCTATCATCCTAAAGTAATCATATCATTTATAAAATTGGACTAGGGGCGAGGTACAACATCCACCCCCCCTAGGATTAGGCTTACTCCTAGAAGCCTACAAATAGATAAGGATATGTATCCTCCAAGCATGAAGCATTTACTAAAAATAAAACATAACATTTGAAAACAAGTCATAACATAAGAACATAATATACAATCATTAAGAACAATATAATATCTTGTTTAGGAACAGCTGAAAATATCACATTGATCAATCATTCACTAACAATACAAATAGATCAAAATATATATTCATACATCATCATAGAAAACATCTAGGATCAATTACATAAAGAACACACATTCATATCCACAACCAAAGTATAAGTTGAGTAGTTCATGAGAATCTATCTAATGCAACACTTATGCAAACATATAGGATACACAATGATTCTAATATCACACAACACATATGGTACCATCTCTGTGATGTCCTCCCTTATACATACTATCAGGGGTTTATGATAAACATGATATAAACAATACTTATCACATAACAGGGCCAACAATACCAAACATTCGGAATAGCCACCATAAAGTTTAAAAAAGACAAACCCAAGCAGGGGAATTCCAAGCTCAACATTAAATCATAAAAGTACTGCGGTAATTCAACAGTAAGTCAAGTGTGACTTGTGTCACAAAATAGATAGCGAAAAGAGAGTTAGGTGACTAATCCAATCATAAGAAAGTTTAAAAATTTCAATGCTAGCCCATACACATTACGAACAATTCATAAATCAACCAAAAATGAATCATCAATCATAACACATCCACATAACAAGGTGACTAGTAGTAGCCACACTCAAGGGAGTAATTGCTTCATGACATCCAAAAGTATTTCACCCTAGATGCATTAGAGATGGTAACCATGCACACTAAATAGTCAAATCACCTGCGACAATCACAAGACAAGTGATAACTCAAGACATTTAAAAGAAGCAAGAACATAAATGTTTAGATGTAGTTTAATGGTTATCAAATGCAAAAGAGTTATATGTCTATGTTTGGTTTCAAGTTTAGATATATGTGTGCTTAGGTGTTTTAGCATTTGAATATATATACACACACACACACATATACATATACATATACATATACATATACATATACATATACATATACATATAGATAGATAGATAGATAGATAGATAGATAGATAGATAGATAGATATCTATATATATACATACATAAATATATATATAGATATATAGATATCTATCTATCTATCTATCTATCTATATATATATTAGCTTTATTTGTACATCTCTAATGTAGATTATATATATTTGGGAATGAAATACATACATTAGAAAATATCTGAATAGGTACATATATAGGTATATTTTGATGGTTTAAATATTGGATAAATATTGCGTGACTATTGTAACCGGGTAATTGTTTTATCAAATAAAATTCTATGGTAGAGACTTAGAGAATTGTCTTTTGAATTTGGTAAATTGATTATTAATGGTTATGGCAATCTATTCCTCTTAGGAAATAGACAACACTTGTGTATGTATCATGATTTTAAAACATATGTTAAACTAATGCTTAAGTTGTGTATATTAAAATTATCTTTAGTTTTGTTCTACGATAGGATAGACTTTTTCCTTTATACAGTTATTCTTGATTGATCAATTATTAGGGAATGATGTGCATGTACTAAGATTGGGCGTTCTTGTTTTGTTTTACCTATAGGATGAATATAGGAAATATTCTTTAATATTTGCATTATTATAAGGCCTATGTTAAGTATCTCTTAACAGTTTTACGTGTTTCTGCATGTGGATTCAATTATGTTCAATATAGAAATTAAAGTTCTTTTGAAATTAGATCTTAGTTATCTATGGTGCAATGTGTCTTTTTCGTGCCTGGAGTGTTTTCTTTTGCTTAATCTATTTTGGGGCACTAGAGGACCTAAGGGGAAAATAGAGGCCAGGGTATGTGTCAAATGATTCTGTTTTCAGCTGTGTTTTTATGTGAGTGCACTTTTTTGATTATCATCCCTATCTTTCCCATTTGGGCTCATGTTGTATTGAGTTTTACCTCATATTCTATAGAGGAGAATATGACATTGAATTTTATGTCTGATCCATGGGATCATGTGTGTATATTCTTTTCTGAACACTTTGAGAGTGTTTTGTGACATCATGGTTATGTGAGAACCAGTGTGTTCTTATTATTTTTCAGAGCAGTCCTGAGGGACATTATTATCATCTTGTAATCTATGTGAGATCTGTGAGCCTAGGGTAGTTTACCTAGATATTTAGTAGGAGGTGGCTTGCAATAAGTGTCAGGGTCCACAAGTGGCTGCCAGGATCACTTATTGTTAAGTATCTTAATCAAGTGATAACTAAATATAACATTGAAAGATTTTAAAATGAACCTAATAAGATATGGTTTCCTCACCCTGGCTTAGTGCTAGTACAGACTAAGGTGGGAATGGAGAAGATGACTAGCCCCCTTTTAAGGGATGAGTTGGCAAAGTTGATTGCTTCATTAGTACAAGAAGTCATTGACACCATGTAAGGTCACTTGGGTGTCGAGATCCAGCAAGATTACCAGGACAAAACTCAAGGGTTAGACGTAAATGATGACACCTTCCTATACATAGTCTAGTTATCCTACATGTTTCAGTTGCCTTTGGAATAGTGAGTCTTTCATGAAATTATTACTTTTCACCTTGAGTTAGAGACCTTCCAGGATCCTTTCCTTAGCTTGATCTATTTGATGTTTGTTATCCAATAGGGATCTATTGTTATCTCCTCAGTACGGTGGGAGTGGACCATTTAGGTTCATGAGGTCAGGTGGTAGTGATCCTTTTACCATTTGAGATTCTGACATTCATGTACCGGTGCTGGATGATCCCTGTTGCAGTTGATTCCTTCTTGATCTTCATTGTTGGAGAGGTGTTCTTCTTCTTCTTGATCTTCTTCCTTGTGATCTTCTATCTTTGTATCAGCTCTTCAGAGATGTCTTGTGTTCTTCATTTTGGTTATTGTATTACATACCCTATGACATGTGCAGTGGATGTAGGTTATTATGGTTATGTTATGGTACCAGATGTATTCATGTTATCTTCTAGGTGATGTTGCTTTTATCTTTCACTTGTTTATTAGAGTTTTGTAAACTGTACCTAATCTAATTTAATTAATTAATGTAAACGTAATCTTCATTGAGGAACCCTTGAGAGTTGTAACCTGTGTTGGTTAATACTTTAATGTGAGTAAATGGTAATTGCTTCCGCATTGATGTTTATCTTGTGTGTTAACTTTTAAAAAAAGAAAAATATTCTGCAAACTTAGATGCATGTTTAGGTTAAATTCTCCTGGGTTCCCTGGCGGGGCATTACGCTTGTTCTCTTGTGTGCTTGAAGTGGGAGATTTCCCATATGGTAATACAAATTTAGTCTATGGATTATAATTTTATTGCTTGGTTGACACACTTTCTTCCTTATCCTTCTCATTGGCTATTCCCTCAGTCTGATGTCCTTGGGCTTCTTACCTTGTGGCAGTTGTAGAGACATATTACATTTGTCTCTGTTTCAGGTTCTTTCTTTTCTGCCTCTTTTCTTTCAAGCTCATTTTTCTCCTTTGGCCCTTCTTCACCCTGTCCTTCTATTTCTCAAGTGCCTATTCCTTGGGTTTCCCTTAAGTGGCAATATCGATGGCTTGCACCAATATCGGTAAGTTAGTCAGTATATTTATTGTTTCTTCTCCAGTAGGTCTATCTTCCTCGGTATTGTCTATAAAAATGGTGATGTCTTCATCATATTTTTCTTCATCATCAGGATCTCCATCAGTAATGTCTTCTATTGTCACTTCATCATTCCCAGTTGTTACTAGCTTCTCGGGATTATTCAATTTTTCTTCTTCAATATATCCTACTGGATAGAAATCATCGGCATATGTATCATCTTATATTTTAGTATTAGATATATGAATTATCTCTTTAGTAGCAATATATGCATCATTCGAATGTACCCCTTTTTCTTTACCTTTTACTTTCTTCTCGGGGATTATTTCTAGTGCATTTTTGTCTGCTTCAGCCTTTGAATCCAAAATTTTAGTCCACAAAACTTTTCTATTTTCATAAACTTCTTCCAGTTTTCCTTCCAATATGTTTAATGCTTAGCCTTTCATTAGAAATCTATTGGCATACCATTTCATGAAGAATTCAATTTATGTTTTAGAGAGATTAGGCATAACCAACATTAATGAACATTTTCTCATTTCCTTCTCGGTATGCAAGGCATATGTCCATCTTGCTAATACCTTCTTGTGGAGCTCCTTAGGAACGCATTTTAAAAATTCAAGAGGTAATATTCTAAATTTAATTATCATGTTTATGATTTCCTCTTCTATTTTCTCCTGGTCCTTAGTTGACATATGTACATACCGATTCATCTTAGGGTGACCTAGTCTACCCATTTCCTTTATGTTCTCAACTATCTCATCAATTGATTGTCATTTATTTACAACAAATTTTAATTGACTAGTATCTTCTTCTTCTTTAGAGTCAATATCATCCTTACCTCTTATTAGTGTTCTCCTATTCTTTGGTTGCTCGGTGGTGGCTTGTGCACTTCTCTTGTTCTGATATATCTTTGTAGGAGTAGGTCATGTGATTTTTCCTATTCCTCATTTCAGGGGTGGAGAAACACCTATAGATGATCTTGTCCTCGCTCGGTTAAGGTTCTTCTTAGGTCAAGGACTAAATCAATATGACCTTCGTGTCACTTTCGGTCTTGGATTTCACAGACTTTGATGAGGATGTCATTGATTTAACAAATTTAGGGCTTCGCAAAATCTTCAGGAAAATAACTCGATTGAAAAGAACTTACTTGAAATGATAAAAAACTGCTCAGGATCTTCTTGAGTCTCTATGAAATTCTCAAAAAACTCTTTGCACTAATTCTCTCAAATCACTTTGGTTCGTTGTGTAGTAAAATTACTTTCTTCGATGCTTATTTATACCTAAAATTCCTTTTCTTGCTCAAAGTTTTGCAATAAATGCATCACCTACCACAACTCAGTTAGTACAATGTCATTCAGTTATCTCTTTGAAACTTTAGCTTGATTAACACTTAATATTGCTCGATTGATTCTTCAACTTGGTTAACCTTGACATTTTCATCGGATAACAAACTTTCACTCCATTATCCTTTTACCGACTATACACACTTTATGTTCAAAACATATAATACCCTAGTGCATCTTATTTCATGTTGATTTGGTGTTCATGCAATAAATATAAGGAACTGTTGTAAGATATAACCAATGGAAATTCAATTCCATACTTACTTGAATTGCTTAGGTGGAGGTGGTGAGATCACCTAATCCAAAGGATGAGATATCATCGATTGATGTGCTTGTTCTAGCAATGTCATTTGTTTCTCTTCTCCACATTTTATTCATTGTCCTCATGATTTCTTCAATGTTGTTTCCATTTGTATTAACATTCACCTCTGGTGCTTGGTCTCTACAATTTTTACTTAAATGACCAACCTTATGATAGTGCAAACATGCCATTTTATAATTTGTCCAATTTCAAGATTTTCCTCTCCAGTGCATTCTCATGTAGTTTGCTGCTATATGACCATATCCACCACATGTTGTACAACTAGTCCAAGTGTTGTAATCCCAAGTATATGCATTACCTTGAATTATAAATTGATATGTTTTGTTTTGTCCTTTTGATTTATGTACTTGCTTCATTTTTGTCCTGCATTCCTATGATGTATGTTCATGCATGTTGCAAGCACGATAGTGATTTTCCATGTAAATTTTCTTAGGTGGCTTATTCAATTTTGATCTACACTCATGTGCTTGATGTCCATACTTGTTTTAGTTATAACAATAACCATTAAATTTAGGAGTAGATTTAGGAATACCTTTTTCTTTTCCTCTGCAAACATTTGATGTGTGACTTGGTTTTCCATAGTGATAGCATGAGAGATTCTTTGGCCTTGGATGTGCATAGGTATTCTTTTGTTTGGCTTGTTTTTATGACTCTCCCTGCTTAGTATATCCTAAACCAGTAGTTTTGTCAAGTCTTCTTTTACCGTTTAGAAATTCATCCATTCTTTTAGTACTTTCTTTAGCTTTCTTTATCATCTCATTATGTTGTTGTTGAATCTTCATTTCATTTTTCAATCTTTCATTATCTTCTCTCAATTCACCGATGTCTTCCAATTTTCTAGTAAGCTCACTGTTCACTCGGTTGACTTCTTGACTCATGACAACCATCTGATTGGAAATTTCAAAATGATTCTCAGTATCTCAGATTCCTTGTCTTCCAGCTTTTCAGTAATTTTTCTTCTATCTTCAATAGCCAAGCTCCTTTCTTTTAGTTTGTCTTGCATTGTTCGAGACATCAGTCATTCTTACCATTTGAGTCTCTTGACTGATTTGTATTATTTTCATTTGATTAGTAAGATGTTGATTATTTTCAGATAGATCTAATGTGAAAGCATTGCAAATTAGTCTTCTCAAAATGGCAGCTAATTCCTCTATTTCTTCTTCCTAATAATCAGTCTCATTGTATCAAAATATCATTTCCTTCCTTTTAACTAGTAACTCTCTCAATTTTTCTTTGGATTCCTTGAATTTTTTAATGAAGAACTGCATCTACAATTTCTAATTTTCAATAGTCTTATCAAGCTTATACCTTTTCATCCTTAAGATCTTTTCTCTTCAGTGATTAAACTTCCTCAACAAGAGAACTAGCTCTAATACCAATTGTTGGAATTATTGAAAGGTGTGTACTGAGAGGGGACGGGTGAATCAGTACCCTTAAATTTTTTTTAATTGAATCCTTGTAAGCATGTAAATCATTAACTGACTGTATCATTTTCATTCACCATACATCCAATAACATAACTAAAATGTAAATGCATGTAATCTAATCAAATATAAAAATATGAAACTTCGTACACATAACACATGTATTTTGTTATCATGGAAACACTTGTTAGAAGGTAAAAATTATGGTGGGGATGACACCCACCAAGATTCACTACTACACTAATAAATTTGTCGATTAAGGCTACAAAGATTTGATCACTTCTGGTTATCTTACCCTTTTAGGAGTAACAATAAGATCAGCTGGATCTACCTGGTTAGAATATTTTAGCAACATAATTAAGTGTGCAATCGGTTAATAGATTTTACAAAACTATTGTTAAGAGATTTAAGGTCTATTACAATAATTAAAAAGTAATAGTAAAATTGATCTATAGATAGCAACTAATCTTGCATGATATCAGATATGATATGCACTTATCTGTTATCACCTCAATGTGATTGATCTCTTCTCTAAATATTGCTCGGTAGCCTTCTATTTCTGATAAACTATATACTCTATCAATTATTCAAAACTTAACCCTATTTGATCTTCATATGTCTTCTCAAAATGGTGGCTAATTTATATGTGATGTGTGTCAAAATGACATCTATACAATATTTATATCAAAGTGATTTGACCTAATTAGAGTTTAGATTCTATCTTAGAAAACCTAAGATCAACAGTTCAAATGGTTAACTGAGATCATATTTACATAGGAATCATTAATAATTAAATGATTACATCCATATTAAATTTCAACTTGATCTTTGTAAACCGTTTGCCTTGTAGTTTTTGCCATTCCAAACTGCTATGTTGTTTCTTGTTTCACTCAGTGTACACTGCATTCATCACTCGGTATTTAACCGGTGCTCAGTTCATATGAATTCTCATTGACTACTATGCTTGGTACTCAGTAATCATCTGGCTCGGTAAGAGTACTCGATCAAAACTATATTCGGTTATCATAGTGATTTGCCTTTTATTCTACTTGGTGTTTAGGCTCTGTGTGTTAACTGATTGACCTGCCTTGTCTCCTTTACCAACTGTATGAGTGAATGATACTAATGACAACCATTAATGCTCTTAGGAGTAATACTATCCTCTTATTGAGCCTTGATACCCTCTTATACTCATCTTTTTGTCCTTTTCCCTCACACTTACTCCATCTTTTTCCTTCATCACTTGCTTCAAATTATCTTCCCCAAAAACTCTTATTTCATTCGATATACAAACCTCTTTTTTGACACAAAAAAATTGTCCACTAATCTCCCTTGGAACCAATGAACAAGGTATTGTTCCTATCAAGATTTCATATTATTTTTGTAACCCATTTCATGCTTATTCAAGCAATGCATGCTTAGTCTTCTCTTCATCTAATTTTGACATTGTCTAACCTTCTCATTTTTCCAACATTGAATCACTTCTCACACTAGATCTCTTGACATACTCAAGCCTTGAAGTGGTTACACATTATTTTTCCTCAAACCTTAAAAATTACTTCTTTCCAATTATGATCACTTTGGCTTCCTTGGACTGCTCTTTGATATCTTCTTGCAATGGTGTTAGTGCGAAGGTGGTTCCACTCTTCTCTGTGGTGTAAATAGTATCCCTTTCATAATAAATGGCATGTCTATCAAACTTCCATGGCATTCCAAACAATAAATGACTATAATCCTTGAGTATTACATCATAGTTATCTTTGAGAGGTTTTTGAAAAGTGGTTATAATAGACAATTGGATACACAGTTCACAAGATATGGCTTTTGAAGTTGTGCTACTTTATCAAAAAAAATAAAGTCCCTCCAAATAATCCAATGAGTGTCAAAAACCATTTGGGGCATATTCTTTGCATATTCCAATATAAGGAAAAATATTATAATGGTGGTCAATCTCCAAAACCTTCTAGGGAAGTTAAACTTCCCCATATAAAGAGGACAAATAGGGTTATCAAGGGTATTTTTGATGGTGCATATGGTGGCTCTAGCTTGCATATTATTGCAACAAAAATGTCCATGTGGCTATAGCATGTTATTTTAAAAATATTTTAATGTCATTTCATTGAAATTAATAGAAAGAAAGTTTTTTTTTCTTGTAATTGTTTGGTTCTTGCAATTTTCTATTTATTTATGTTTTGTGTTGTGTGTGTTTCAGTTAGTAAGGGGAGTACCCTTTATCAAGTGGTATCAGAGTAGACATTTTTGAGTATGCACAGAGATCACTGAATGTGAGACATTTTGAACTAAGATTGTGGTTTTGGGTGTAAGAGATAAGTGCAAAAAATACCTCCATGGTGGAAGAGTTGTGGATGTGACAGAAGAGGATTTTAGAGCCATTTAGAGACAAGTACAAACACTGCAAGAGGATCTACATAGAGGAGCCAATATTAGGGAAAGATATGAAAGTGCAGATGAATCTAAAGAGGAAGTATTGTTTAAAGAACAATAAATGACCAAAGATCCCGACGAGGCAAGGTTTTTAAGGGTCATTTACAAGATTGGAAAGAGACCAAAAATTGAAGTTTCCACATTTTCTGGAAATCTTAATCCATAATATTTTATTGATTTGACAAATGATATGGAAGAGTACCTTGAATATGAAGAGGTAGAAGATCTTGAGAGTATCATATTCACAAAGGCCAAGCTGAAGGGTCATGCTAAAATTTGGTGGAAAGAGGTTCAATTGGAGAGAAGTAGTAGAGGGAAGGAGAAGATAACAATATGGGATTGAATTGTGGATAAATTGAAGAGATGGTTCATTATAGTTGACTATGAGCTCTATTTTCTAAATAAAATGCAATGGTTGAAGAAAGCAAGAAGATTTTTCCAAGACTATACAAAAGAGTTCTACCAAGTCCTTATCAGAATAGATAATTTTGAATCCAATAAGGAGAAGGTTTATCATTACATAAATGGGTTGAGGCTGAGTATTCAAGAGGAATTTCTATTGGTAAGAATGTCTACCTTTGAAAATTCATATCAATTTTATGTAAAGGTGGAAGAAAAGTTGAACAAGAATTTTGAGAGAAAGAAAAATAGAAGAGGTCATGGTGGAAATCCTAGTGGAT
This sequence comes from Chamaecyparis obtusa, assembly GCA_027943335.1. Classification (NCBI taxonomy): domain Eukaryota; kingdom Viridiplantae; phylum Streptophyta; class Pinopsida; order Cupressales; family Cupressaceae; genus Chamaecyparis; species Chamaecyparis obtusa. The sequence continues at coordinate 62,465 of BSBK01006154.1, read as the reverse complement.
GATTTTATGTAGGATAAAATGAAGATCAAAAGAAGAATTATAACTCTAGTAGTAGTTGGAATAAGAGGGTAAATATTTCCTATAATCCTCATGATAAAAATAATAGAGATAAAAGTGGATGAGGACCGGGAAGAGGAGGTTTCTGTAGAACATGTTTCCAATGTGGAGACAAAGAACATAGAGCTTATGAGTTTCCCCAATATCAAGGAAGGACAAGTCAGAGGCCAAAGGGAAATGCATGAGTTGGACATGTAGATGAGGAGGTTGAGTCTTCACATTCCAAAGATTTTGAAAGAGGAGAGGTCCTTTTTATGAGAAGAGCCTTGCTAAATGATGAGAATGGGCCTAAGAAAAGGAAGAATTTGTTTCACATAAGATGTAAGTGTAATGGTAAAGTATGCAATGTCATTATAGATGGTGATAGTATTGATAACCTTGTTTAAGATAAAATGGTTAATAAATTGAAGTTAGAGAGAAGGAAGCAACTAAATCCCTACTAGATTTCTTGGTTGTAGAAGGATCACAAGGCTTTTGGTCAATAAACAATGTCTGGTAAAGTTCAAAATTGGAAACTATCATGATGAGGTATTGTTTGATATTATGCCTATGGATGTTTGTCATATGTTGTTAGGGATACCATAGTAATTTGATCATCATGCAAAACATGATGGAGTCCAACACAAGTTGAATTCATTGAAGGAAATAGATAAAAGGTGTGTAATAATGCAAGAGTATGTCTAGTTGATGCAAGGAAGCTTCTAGAAGGCATGAAGCATGAGCATATATATTTATATTTAATTTAAAAATTTGATAAATAGGAAGTAGAAGATGTAGCTATGGAATTTGTATGTTTGTTGGATGACTTTCAGGATATTGTATATGATTATGTACCTAATGGAATTCCAGCAATGAGATTTAGATTAGTCATCAAATGGACTTGATTCCTAGAGCCAATTTTCTGAATAAGGCATCCAGTAGAATCACTCCAACAAAGAGTGAAGAGTTGAACAAAAAAGTGTAATAATTATTGCAGAAGGGGATTCTTTGAGAGAGTTTAAGTCATTGTTTTGTACCAGCTATACTAGTGCCAAATAAAAATGGATAATGAAGTATGTGTATATATTCTTGGACTATCAATAATACTACCATAAATTATAGGTTTCCCTTACCAAGAATGGATGACATTATGGATTGTTTGAGTGGAGTTGAGTACTTCACAAAGATAGATCTAAAGAGTGTGTATCACCAAATCTTGATTAGAGAAGGAGATGAATGGAAAACATCTGTCAAGATAAAGGAGGGCTTGTATGAGTTATTCTTCATTCCCTTTCATCTAACCAATACATAAAACACATAGCTTGTTTTAAGTAACGGAGTAGCCTGTTTTAAAATTTCCATATTTTAATAAGGTGTTTCAAGTAGATTGTGATGCTAATGCATATGTCATTAGATCTATTTTGAGTGAGAAAGGTAAACCCATTGCTTATTTTAGTAAGAAGTTGAATTATGCAAAAAGAAAATATTTTGTTTTATGATCATGATTTTTGTGAGCTATAGTTTAGGAATTGAACAAGTGGAGACATTATCTTCTTCCTAAAGATTTTTTTTATACTAATCATCAAGCTTTACAGTACTTGAATAGCTAAATAAAGTTGAATCAAAGGAATTTAAATGGGTTGAGTTTTTGTAGAGTTGCAATTTTGTTTTGAAGCACAAGAGTGGAAAGTCTAAAAGGGTTGTGAATGCCTTGAGAAGTAGGAAATATTTGTTGAAAAAGATGAAGATCAAAGTTGTTGGGTTCTAGGAACTCAAGAGTTTGTATCCTGAGGATTCTGACTTGGTAAGGCCTGGAGAGTGTGCACAAACCTATTAATCTAAACAGTACCAGATGGTTACATTTTATAATCCAAGATGGTATGTTATTTAGAGGTAGCCAATTATGCATTCCAAATAGTTCTATGAGGAATAAATTAATCAAAGAGAATCATAGTGGGGGATTGGTTGGACATTTTGGTCAAAATAAAATTATTACTCTGGCTAGTGAGTATTATTATTGGCCACAATTGCAACAAGATGTTAAGAAGTTTGTAAAAATTTGTAGAATATGTTAGATGGAAAAAGGAACCAAGAAAAATATAGGTTATATCAGCATTTACCTATACGGGAGAGGTCATGGGAGGATATTAGTATGGACTTTGTTCTTTGTTTACCATGGACTCAAAGATGAAATGATTCTATTTTTATGATGGTAGACAGGTTCTCAAAGATGACACATTTCATTCCTTCTAGAAAGACTAGAGATGTTATTCATGTTGAAATAATATTTTTCAGGAAAGTAGCGAGACTACATGCTCTTCCAAAAATCATAGTTTCAAATTGAGACACTAAGTTTGTTGGATACTTTTTGGAGGACATTGTGGAAAAAGCTAAAGATAGATTTGAAGTTCATCTTAGCACACCATCCATAAATTGATGGATAGAAAGAAGTGGTGAATAGGAGGTTGGTAAATTTTTTGAGATTCTTAGTAAGAGATACATGGAAGGGGTGGGATTTGATTTTACCATGGGAAGATTTTGTAGACAATAATTTTTTTCAATAAGATCACTCATAAATTGCCATTCCAAGTTGTATATAGAAGTTGTTCAAGAAATGATTCTAAGTTGAGGAAGTTGGATAATAGAGAAAAGAGTAGTGTTGAATATGAAGACTTTGCAAAACACTAGAATAATTTTCATGAAGAGATGAGAAAGCATATTAATAAAATAAATATTTAGTATAAGGCTAAGGCAGATCAGAAGAGGATATTTAAGGAATTTCAAATTTTTGATGAAGTCATGGTTCATTTATGAAAAGAGAGGTTTCCAATATGAACATATAATAAGTTGAAGATGAAGAAATATGGACCATGTAAAATCTTGTAAAAGAATGATTCAGTAAATTTTTATGAAGTACAATTTCTTGGTTAACTCAGTATTTCACCTATGTTTAATATTTTAGAAATCACAAAGTATCATAAAGAAAGTAATGAAGATGAGATAGTAGAAGCATAGTGGAATATTCTAGCACCTACTTTAGCTACACAAGAGATAGAAGAAATCTTGGATAGTCATGTTGGTAGAAGCATAAGAAATAGGAAATATGAGGAGTACTTGGTCAATTGGAAAGGATGACATGTTGAAGATTCATCATGGCTATAAAAGGAAGAGGTTGACTACCTTTTTTTCCTCTAAACACCTAAAATGTGACAAGATCACTTCTTAAATTAACCCAGGTGTCTAATGCAGGAGCATCTAGGGTGTAAGGGCAATCTTGCATCACCCAAAAATATTGTCTAGTTTTTCAATAAGGGCTATTTTGGGTAGAGTTTCTATTTTTAGAAAGTTTTCATTTGAACTCAAATTGTTCCAATTAATTTCTTGGAGGTTCATTATGGATATATAAGCATGTCGATAAAGTTTTATAGCAAGATCAAGTCTGGTTATGAAGATATTGAATTTTTTGTTTGGGCGGGGTACTAAAAAAACTTTAAACTTAGTTTTGAAGGCTTTTGAGGCCTCAAAAAGGGGTCAAACTTTTCCCAAGATAACACTTCAAAATCTAAGTTGTAGAGAACTTTGAGAGGTTTTTGAAAAGTGGTTATAATAGACAATCATGTACAGTCTTCACAAGATATGGCCTCCATAAGTTGTGCTACTTTAGGAGAAAAAGTAAAAATCTCTTCAAATACTTCAATGAGCTTCAAAACTCATTTGGGGCATGTTCTCAACATATTTCAATGTAAGGAAAAATAATATAAAGGTTGTCAGCCTCCAAAACCTTATAGGGTGGTTAAACTTCCCAATATAAAGAAGACAAATAGGGTTATTAGGGGTAGTTTTGACGATGGATGTGGTGGCTTTGGCTTGTAGATTATTCTAATGAAAATGCCCATGTTGTTGTAGCATGTTATTTTCTGAAAATTATAATTTTGTTTCAATGAAGATAATAAGAAATACGTATTTTTTTCTTGCAATTATTTGCTTCTTGCATTTTTCTATTTAATTCTCTATTTTGTTATGCATGTTTGGGTTAGTAAGGGGTGTACCCTTCATCACAATGCCTTAGGTTAGTTTAATGTAATATTCTCCTCATCTGTTGGTTGAGTCCATTTGGACTCATTTTGGTTTTGATCTATATATTCTTTTTCATTTAGATTGTATTTTGTAGGTCATTCAGACTATCTTTATTTTGTAATCATCTTATATATTAAAAAAAATATTTAGGTCATGCACCTTTTTCTCAAAAATAACATCATAAAACTAGTTTTTATCTGAAAATGTTAAACAACAACAAAATATTTAGACTTTATATGATAAACAAAGTCTCTATCTTGGACCTTATCCACATAGGCCATGGTCTAGTCTATCTCTTTGTTATAGTTGTGCTATCTAGGATATTGAGCTTCATGGTTAGTTTCTTTATTTTTTATCAAAAACCTCATTGAAGGACAAAAATATATTTCAAGGTCATCCCATTCACTACATATTCCAAAAAATAATGATTGAATCTTCTAAAGGTTTGTCTGAAACTCTATTCTTATTGCAAGAACCATGTTTCAACTTGTTCCTTGGAGAAATAATTTCTTATGATGCCTTCTCTAGAGAAAGATGAAGACCAAATGTTTTATTTACCCGTATTTGTATCCTCCTTATCCATTATATCTTGGGTTAATGTCAGTTATTTGTTGCACTTATATCATCTTTTCCAATTCATCTTTTTCTTTGTATGTTCTCCTCTAGCGTTGGGCCTCAATGCATCATTCCAAAGTTACCACATGTTAGAGTGAGTGTCAAAGTTTCTTCCATCAAAACTTATTTTAATGATGTTAGCATAACTGATGTAGTGATGCTAAGTGGTGCATTGATGAAGATTGGTACAAATTTAATGACAAGTAAATTAGTTATGAGTTTTGCATTGATGTCAACTTATGACTAATTGGTTGACAGTGTTCATATTATGATGAGATGTATTCAAGAGGTTGGATCCCGAGCTATGGTATGATCTCATGTGTGTTATTGTGAAGGAAACTTATGTAATGTATCTAGATTATATATCCATGAACACATAAGTTTATCTTATATGTGTAGTGAGTTATGATTGTTTTAAGGATGTCAGGTAGACAGGAAGAACAAATTGAAGGCAAGGAGTGGTGATTTTATTATTGTGTCAAATTAGTTGGTGTGATTCTTATCGGAGACTTAAATTTGTCTTTGGATGTCTAGTATGTGACCATTATTATTTTTGTTGATTGGCAACTAAGTTATGATTGGAAGAAGGTTGGAAGTGTAATTGCTAAAATATTCAGTGAATAATAGTAAGTGATTTGAATGTTGTTTCAAATCGATAAAGTACTTGATATCTAGCGATTAGAGGATATGATTTATAAAACTCCTAAAGACTATGTGGAGGATCACGACTTATAATTTGGATGGGTGAAATTTTTTTAATTGACTGGAAGTGGTATTGATAGAATGGATACATAAACAAGATAGAGTTCTTAAACAAGTAATGAATATTTGTGAACCGGTGAGGAAATCCAAAGTGAAAATAGAATCGGTGATGTTTGTAGTGAAGTAGGAAGGTAGTTCTGTAATTTGTGGAAAGTATTTGACATAACATTTCTCAAGGTATGCGTTTGAGGTGGATTCTTCATAACAATTTTTGGAGATGGTTCAATTTTCAAGGTGAAATCTATATGGAAGTTGACATGGTCAAAGAAAAATGTTTTAGGAGTAGTTAGATACATTGTATCTTACATAACTTGATTTGGATCATTTTTATCTCAGATATAGGGTTTATCTTAAGTCGATGGAAGGAAACTCTATATATTGGAGAGTTAAAAAAGAAGTTATTTGTTGATCGAGAATTGAAGAAAGGTGTGGTGACAAAATAGAGAAAGAATCAAGTGCGATCAAGCTAGGAAAGATTATAGTGTGTGGTGAAGAGTTTCAAAGCTTAATAGGATCTGATCATGTAGAGGTAGTGCAAATTTCACATATCATCTTGCCTGTTTCTTTCTAATCATTGTAACAGTGAAATCCCTTAATTGGGTAGATCCTAATAAATCTTTATTGTAAATCTTCTAACAATGTGAAATTCATGTTGAATGTTTAAAGTCCTCTAACAAGGCAGCTCCTAATAGGGAAAATATCCTAACAGGTCTAAGGCAAATGCCTTAATCGGGTAGCACCTAATAGTGCTTTGGTAAACCTTTAACTGGGTAGGCTCCTCACAGGGCATATTCTAGAAGAGTACCAATTTAGTGGGTACCAATCCCCACACATGGTTTTTCCCATTTGGGTTTCCACGAGAAAAATATGGTGTCTTCATTGTGTGATTGATTATTTGTGGATGCATGTTTTGAAATATTATATCTATACTAGTTGATGTTGAATGTTTTAGTGCACAAATTTTGAAGAGTTTTAAATCAGAGAATTTATAGATTATTGATTCAGCCCTCCTCTCTCAATAATCAGACCTATATTAATAGACGCTTCTATCCAAACTAGAGATAACCATTCATTTTTTATTTTTTTTATTAAAGAGGTTCTTATAGCTTGCAAGTGACCTTAAATATTTTATTATTCTCTTTAACTATTTCTCCTTTCTTTTGTGTACAGCGTCCATCAATTTGCACACTCTTTTTGATGGGACTTCTAGGGTGTTAAAATTTATCAAAAAATATTTCTTACCTTAATCTCAATATCTATCATGCCTTGGATAGCCTCTTTTCTATACCAATTAATAACATCTTTTTTGCAAGGATCCTACTGATGCAGGAGCATCCTGGGTGTAAGAGCAATCTTGCATCACCCAAAAATATTTCTATTTTTATATTCAATAAGGGCTATTTTGTGCAGAGCTGCTATTTATGGAAAGTTACTATTTTTGGTAATTTTTGTATGTGCTCAGAATGATCTGATTTCTTTCTTGGAGGTTCATGTTGGTCATATAAGTTTGCCAGTAAAGTTTCATTGCCAAATCAAGTGTATATTGGAAGATATTGAAGATTTTCGGTATTGGCAGCAGGGTACAGAAACTTTGAACTTAGTTTTGAAGGCTTTAGAGGCCTCGGATGAGGGAAAAAATTTGGGTGAAGGGTGCTTGCGCTAGTCAAGCCTGTAGAGCGCTTCGTGGCCTTTCCGAAATGGGGTTATTATAGCCGATCGGGTCAATTGGTGATGACTTATGGTCTTCGGAAGTTGGGCCACCTGAAATGGCAGAAAATAATTTTCCTCAAAATTTCTGTTCAGGTTTCAAAGGTTATCTTGAGCCGACTATGATGTAATAAAATGTAAAATAAAATAATTCTAAGTTTGGTCGGCCTTATTGGCTAAAATTCTCGAACCTTCCCAGGCGGTGGAAAGTTGCCTATAAGGAAGGCTGTATTATTGTTTTAGGCAGTTCGGAATAGTTCTGGGTAGTAGATCTGGGTATTGATTTGAGGCTTTGTCCTACAGAATATTGTAAGGGAATGCCCATGTGGCTTTGCATATTGTAATTCTAAAAGTTTGTAATTTCACATTTGTGGAGATAATAAGAAGCCAATTTTCTGTTCTTACATATTATCGTTGTTCTTTCTCTATTTCTGTTATGTGTTTGTGGTATTAAGGAGAGCACCCTTCATCAAGTGGTATCAGAGCAGGTTTTCTTGAGTGTGTAAACAAATTGCCGACTGTGAGGTAGTTTGCACCAGGACCGTGGTTAGGGTTTTAGCGCGCATCACGAAAATGCCTCCACGAAGAGAACGTGGCAGAAAAGCTGGTGCTGTGACACCTGAGGTTAGAGAGCTGCAAAGACAAGTGCGAGCATTGCAAGAAGAGATTCGCAGAGCAATGAATCTTAATGTCAGAGACGAAAGTGAGGATGAAGCCGAAGAAGAATATCAAGAAGGAGAAGTTGAAATTGTGAACCAGGAGGAAGAAAGACTTTTTCTGACGATTTCCAAGATTGGGAAAAGACCTAAGATTGAGGTTCCTACATTTTCTGGAAGTCTTAACCCAAAGCAATTGATTGACTGGATCAATGAATGTGAAGAATATTTTGAGTATAAAGATGTTGAGGATCCTGATAGAGTCAAATTTGCGAAGGCCAGACTAAAAGGTCATGCAAAGATATGGTGGCAAGAGATTCAGTTGGAGTGAAATAAAAAGGGAAAGGAGAAAATCATGAGATGGGATCAGATGGTGGATAAATTGAAGTGATATTTCATTCCTATTGATTATGAGCTTGACCTACTGAAAAAAATACAAAGTTTGAAGCAAGCAGGAAGATCTGTTCAGGAGTATAAAGAGAAGTTCTATCGACTTCTCATCAGAACAGGCCATGCAAAATCTAATAAAGAGAAAGTTGCTCGATACCTTAATGGGTTAAGGCCAAGCATTTAGGAGGAGCTGAATTTGGTTCGAATGAATAGTATTGAAGAGGCATACTAGTTTGCACTAAAAGTAGAGGAAAAGCTGAACAAGAAGTTTGAGAGCAGACAAAACGGAAGAGGTCACGGTGGACGATCTGGTGGACGGTCATATGGTGGCTGAAATGAAGATCTAAAAAAGAAAGATGAGGCCAGTAGCAGTCAGAATCAACGAGGAAATAATTTCAATCACTTCCAAGATCAGGATAATAGAGATCAGAGAGGAAGAGGAAGAGGACAAGGATCTGGAAGAGGTGGCTTCCATGGAACATGTTTTCACTATGGAGAAGAAGGTAATAGGGCATTTGAATGTCCTCAGCGCCAAGGCAGAACAGACAAGAGAAATGAATGCCAGGCCAGAGTTGCACATATAGATGAAGATGCCAGATCTTCAAATTCTGAAGATGCTGAAAGAGGAGAAACGTTGATTAACAGAAGAGTCCTGTTGAGTGGTGAGAATGAACCTGAGCAAAAGAAGAGCCTGTTTCACACTAGATGCAAGTGTGAGGGTAAATGCTGTGATGTGATTATCGATAGTGGAAGCACTGACAATTTGGTGTCAGAAGAGATGGTGACAAAGTTGAAGCTCAAGAGACAGAAACACCCACATCCATATTGGATTGCCTGGGTGCAGGATGACCACAAGGTCATGGTCAGTGAACAGTGCCTGTTAAAGTTCAAGATCGGTGGGTACCAAGATGAGGTACTATGTGATATCATCTTTATGGATGCATGTCATATGTTGTTGGGTAGACCGTGACAGTTTGACAGATGTGCTGTACATGATGGTCGTGCGAATACCTATTCCCTGAAAAAGGATGGAGTGCAACATAAGCTAAAACTATTGAAGGAGACTGAAGAAAAGGTATGTGATAATGCAAGAATAAGTTTTGTTGATGGAAGAAATTTCTTAGATGGTATGAGGCATGAGCATGTATGTTTTGCTTTAATTCCAAAAGCTGGTAAAGAGGAAGTAGAAGATGTTCTTGTAGAAGTTGCAAATTTGTTGAATGAATTTCAGGATATTGTATCCGATAACATGCCTGATGGATTTCTACCAGTTGGGAAGATTAGTCATTAGATGGACTTGATCCCAGGAGTGAGTTTTTCGAATAAGGCAGCACACAGAATGACACCTGCAGAAAGTGAAGAGTTGAACAGACAAGTACATGAGTTGTTACAAAAAGTATTGATTCGAGAGAGTCTGAGTCCCTGTGCTATACCAGTGGTATTAGCACCAAAGAAGAATGGAGAGTGGAGGATGTGTATAGATTATAGAGCAATAAACAAGATGACAATCAAGTACAGGTTTCCATTGCCATGAATGGATGATATTATGGACTATTTGAGTGGAGCTGTGTATTTCTCAAAGATAGATCTGAAGAGTGGATATCATTAGATTCAGATCAGAGAAGGAGATGAATGGAAGACTACCTTCAAGACAAAGGAAGGACTGTATGAGTGGTTAGTCATGCCTTTTGGGCTAACCAATGCACTGAGAACTTTCATGCGGCTCATGAACGAGGTTCTGAAAGAATTTCTGGGTAAGTTTTTCATTGTTTACCTAGATGATATTTTGATCTTTAGTAAGACATTGGATGAGCATATGATGCATATTGGTATGGTATTTAAGAAGTTGAGAGAAGAGAAATTGTTGATTAATTTGAAAAAGTGCAGTTTTGTGAAGAAAGATTTAGTGTATTTGAGATTTGTAGTTTCAGCAGAAGGTCTAAAAATAGACCCAGAGAAGGTACAGGCTATCCTTGAATGGCCTACTCCAAGGAGTGCTACTAAGGTAAGATCTTTTCATGGTCTAGCTAGCTTTTACAAAAAATTTATCAAAAATTTTAGCAGTATTTGTGGACCCTTGACTGAAACAATGAGAGGGGATAGAAAAGAGTTTAAGTGGACCAAAGGAGCAGAAAAGAGTTTTCAATTATTGAAACAAAAAGTTACAGAACAACCTGTTTTAGCACTTCCAGATTTTAATAAGGTGTTTCAAGTAGATTGTGATGCTAGTGGTACTGCAATAGGAGCTGTTATGAGCCAAGAAGGTAAACCTGTTACTTATTTCAGTGAGAAGTTAAATGATGCCAAGAGGAAATATTCTGTTTATGATCAAGAATTTTATGCTATAGTTCAAGCATTAAAGAAGTGGAGACATTATCTGCTTCCTAAGGAGTTTTTTTTGTATACTGATCATCAAGCTTTGCAATATTTGAATAGTCAAGGAAAATTGAATCAAAGACATTTCAAATGGGTTGAGTTTTTGCAAAGTTATACATTTGTTTTGAAACACAGGAGTGGAAAGTCTAATAGGGTTGCAGATGCTCTTAGCAGAAGGCAACTACTGCTGACAGAAATACAGATTGAAGTGGTTGGGTTCAAGGAACTCAAAAATTTGTATCCAGAGGATCCTGATCTTGGTGAAGCTTGGAAAGCTTGTACAGAACCTATTACTCTAGACAGGACGAAATGGTTGGATTTCATCATCCAAGATGATATGCTATTCAGAGGGAGTCAGTTGTGCATTCCACGAAGTTCTATGAGGGAGAATCTCATCAAGGAGAAGCATAGTGGAGGATTGGCTGGATATTTTGGTCGTGATAAAACCCTTGCTTTGGTTGGTGAGAATTATTATTAGCCACAATTGCAGCAAGATGTGAAGAAGTTTGTACAGAGTTGCAGAGTATGTCAGATGGCGAAAGGAGTGAAGCAGAATACAAGGTTGTATCAGCCATTACCTATACCGGAGAAGCCTTAAGAGGATATCAGTATGGACTTTGTTCTTAGTTTACCGAGGACTCAGCGGGGACATGATTCAATTTTTGTGGTAGTTGATAGATTTTCAAAGATGGCACATTTCATTCCCTGCAAGAAGACTAATGATGTTGTTCATGTAGCAGGATTATTTTTTAGAGAAGTGGTGAGACTACATGGTTTGCCAAAGACCATAGTTTCAGATCGAGATACTAAGTTTGTCGGATATTTCTGGCATACATTGTGGAAGAAGTTGAAGATGGATTTGAAGTTCAGTTCATCACATCATCCACAGACTGATGGATAGACAGAGGTGGTGAATAGAAGTTTGGAAAATTTGATGAGATGTTTGATTGGAGATAAGCCAACAGGATGGGATTTGATTTTACCACAGGCGAAATTTGCATAGAATAATTCTGTCAACAGAAGCACTGGTAAATCACCATTCCAGATTGTATATGGAAGTAGTCCAAGAAATGCATCTGAATTGAGGAAGATAGATAAAGGAGAAATGAGTAGTGCCGAAGCTGAAGATTTTGCAGAACACTTGAAGAACATCCATGGGGAGGTGAGGAAGCATATTACCAAGATGAACGCATAGTATAAGGCTAAGGTAGATGAGAAAAGGAGGTATAAGAAATTTTAGATTGGTGATGAAGTCATGGTTCATTTGCGGAAGGAGCGGTTTCCAGTTGGTACATATAAAACGTTGAAAATGAAGAAGTTTGGACCATGTACGATACTGAAGAAACATGATTCAGGAAACATATATGAGGTTGAATTGCCTACCGAGCTAAATATTTTACTAGTGTTTAACATTTTAGATCTTACAGAGTATCATGAAGGAGGTGTTGAAGATGAGATCATAGCAGCACAGTGGAGTATTCCAGCAGCTAGTTCAGACACTAACGAGATTGAGGATATACTGGACAGTCGTGTTGGCAGAAGCACAAGGAATAGGACATATGAAGAATATCTAGTCAAGTGGAAAGGATGACTTGTTGAAGATTCATCATGGCTAACAAGGGTGGAGGTTAACCATCTTGGTTTTCCTCTGCACACCTGAGTCGTGATAGGGTCACTTCTCAAATTACCCTGGGTGTCTGATGCAGGAGCATCCTGGGTGTAAGAGCAATCTTGCATCACCCAAAAATATTTCTATTTTTATATTCAATAAGGGCTATTTTGTGCAGAGCTGTTATTTATGAAAAGTTACTATTTTTGGTAATTTTTGTATGTGCTCAGAATGATCTAATTTCTTTCATGTTGGTCATATAAGTCTGCCAGTAAAGTTTCATTGCCAGATCAAGTGTATATTGGAAGATATTGAAGATTTTCGGTATTGGCAGCAGGGTACAAAAACTTTGAACTCAGTTTTGAAGGCTTTAGAGGCTTTGAATGAGGTCAAAAATTTGGGTGACGAGCGCTTGTGCAGGTCAAGCCTGTAGAGTGCTTCGTGGCATTTTCGAAATGGGGTTATAATAGCCGATCAGGTCAACTGGTGATGAATTATGGTCTTCGAAAGTTGGGCCACCTAAAATGGCAAAAAATAATTTTCCTCAAAATTTCTGTTCGGATTTCAAAAGTTATCTTGAGCCGACTATGATGTAATAAAATGTAAAATAAAATAATTCTAAGTTTGGTCGGCCTTATTGGCTAAAATTCTAGAACTTTCTCAGGTGGTGGAAAGTTGCCTATATAAGGAAGGCTGTATTATTGTCTTAGGCAGTTCGGAATAGTTCTGGGTAGTAGATCTGGGTATTGATTCGACGCTTTATCCTATAGAATATTGTAAGGGAATGCCCATGTGGCTTTGTATATTGTAATTCTAAAAGTTTATAATTCCACATTTGTGGAGATAATAAGAAGCCAATTTTATGTTCTTGCATATTACCGTTGTTGTTTCTCTATTTCTGTTATGTGTTTGTGGTATTAAGGGGAGCACCCTTCATCAAGTGGTATTAGAGCAGGTTTTCTTAAGTGTGTAAATAGATTGCTAACTTTGAGGCAGTTTGCACCAGGACCGTGGTTAGGGTTTCAGCGTGCATCGTGAAAATGCCTCCACGAAGAGAACGTGGTGGAAGAGCTGGTGCTGTGACACCTGAGGTTAGAGAGCTGCAGAGACAAGTACGAACATTGCAAGAAGAGATTCGTAGAAGAAGGAATCTTAATGTCAGAGATGAAAGTGATCATGAAGCCGAAGAAGAATATCAAGAAGGAGAAGTTGAAATTGTGAACCAGGAGGAAGAAAGACTTTTTCGAGCAATTTCCAAGATTGGGAAAAGACCTAAGATTGAGGTTCCTATATTTTCTGGAAATCTTAACCTAGAGGAATTGATCGACTCGATCAATGAATGTGAAGAATATTTTGAGTATGAAGATGTTGAGGATCTTGATAGGGTCAAATATGCGAAGGCCAGACTAAAAGGTCATGCGAAGATATGGTGGCAAGAGCTTCAGTTGGAATGAAATAGAAGGGGAAAGGAGAAATTCATGAGATGGGATCAGATGGTGGATAAATTAAAGCGACAGTTCATTCCTATTGATTATGAGCTTGACCTACTGAAGAAAATGCAAAGTTTGAAGCAAGCAAGAAGATCTGTTTAGGAGTATATAGAGGAGTTCTATCGACTTCTCATCAGAACAAGCCATGCAGAAGCTGATAAAGAGAAAGTTTCCCGATGCCTTAATGGGTTAAGGCCAAGCATTTAGGAGGAGCTGAATCTGGTTCAAATGAATAGTATTGAAGAGGCATACCAGTTTGCCCTAAAAGTAGAGGAAAAGCTGAACAAGAAGTTTGAGAGTAGACAAAACGGAAGAGGTCATGGTGGACAATCTGGTGGACGGTCATATGGTGGCCAAAATGAACATCCAAAAAAGAAAGATGAGGCCAGTAGTAGTCAGAATCAGTGAGAAAATAATTCCAATCACTTCCAAGATCAGGATAATAGAGATCAGAGAAGAAGAGGAAGAGGACAAGGATCTGGAAGAGGTGGCTTCCGTGGAACATGTTTTCACTGTGGAGAAGAAGGTCATAGGGCATTTGAATGTCCTCAGCGCCAAGGCAGAACAGACAGGAGAAATGAAAGCCAGGCTAGAGTTGCACATATAGATGAAGATGCCAGATCATCAAATTTTGAAGATGCTGAAAGAGGAGAAATATTGATTAACAGAAGAGTCCTGTTGAGTGGTGAGAATGAACCTGAGCAAAAAAGGAGCTTGTTTAGCACTAGATGCAAGTGTGAGGGTAAATGTTTTGATGTGATTATCGATAGTGGAAGCACTCACAATTTGGTGTCAGAAGAGATGGTGACAAAGTTGAAGCTCAAGAGATAGAAACACCCACATCCATATTGGATTGCCGGGGTGCAGGGTTACCACAAGGTCATGGTCAGTGAACAGTGCCTGTTAAAGTTTAAGATCAGCGGGTACCAAGATGAGGTACTATGTGATATCATCTCTATGGATGCATGTCATATGTTGTTGGGTAGACCGTGGCAGTTTGACAGATGTGATGTACATGATGGTCATGCGAATAGCTATTCCCTGACAAATGATGAAGTGCGACATAAGCTAAAACCATTGAAGGAGACTGAAGAAAAGGTATGTGGTAATGCAAGGATAACTTTTGTTGATGGAAGAAATTTCTTAGATGGTATGAGGCATGAGCATGTATGTTTTGCTTTAATTCTAAAAGCTGGTAAAAAGGAAGTAGAAGATGTTCCTGTAGAAGTTGCAGATTTGTTGAATAAGTTTCAGGATATTGTATCTGATAACGTGCCTGATGGATTACTACCAGTTAGGAAGATCAGTCATCAGATGGACTTGATCCCAAGAGCGAGTTTTCCGAATAAGGCAGCACACAGAATGACACTTACAAAAAGTGAGGAGTTGAACAGACAAGTACCTGAGTTGTTACAGAAAGGATTGATTCAAGAGAGTCTGAGTCTCTGTGCTATACTAGCGGTATTAGCACCAAAGAAGAATGGAGAGTGGAGGATATGTACAGATTCTAGAGCAATAAACAAGATCACAATCAAGTACAGGTTTCCATTACCATGAATGGATGATATTATGGACTGTTTGAGTGGAGTTGTGCATTTCTCAAAGATAGATCTAAAGAGTGGATATCATCAGATTCGGATCAGAGAAGGAGATGAATGGAAGACTGCCTTCAAGACAAAAGAAGGACTGTATGAGTGGTTAGTCATGTCTTTTGGGTTAACCAATGCACCGAGCACTTTCATGCGGCTCATGAACGAGGTTCTGAAAAAATTTCAGAGTAAGTTTGTCATTGTTTACTATATGATATTTTGATCTTTAGTAAGACATTGGATGAGCATATGATGCATATTCGTATGGTATTTGAGAAGTTGAGAGAAGAGAAATTGTTGATTAATTTGAAGAAGTGCAATTTTGTGAAGAAAGAGTTAGTGTATTTGGGATTTGTAGTTTCAGCAGAAGATCTAAAAATGGACCTAGAGAAGTTACAGGCTATCCTTAAATGGCCTACTCCAAGGAGTGCTACTGAGGTAAGATCTTTTCATGGTCTAGCTAGCTGTTACAGAAAGTTTATAAAAAATTTAGTAGTATTTGTGGACCCTTGACTGAAACAATGAGAGGGGATAGAAAAAAGTTTAAGTGGACCAAAGGAGCAGAAAAGAGTTTTCAATTATTGAAATAAAAAGCTATAGAACAACCTGTTTTAGCACTTCCAAATTTTAATAAGGTGTTTCAAGTAGATTGTGATGCTAGTGGTACTGCAATAGGAGCTGTTATGAGCCAAGAAAGTAAACCTATTGCTTATTTCAGTGAGAAGTTAAATGATGCAAAGAGGAAATATTCTGTTTATGATCAAAAATTTTATGCTATAGTTCAGGCATTAAAGAAGTGGAGACATTATCTGCTTCCTAAAGAGTTTGTTTTGTATACTGATCATCAAGCTTTGCAATATTTGAATAGCCAAGAAAAATTGAATCAAAGGCATTTGAAATGGGTTGAGTTTTTGCAAAGTTATACATTTATTTTGAAACACAAGAGTGGAAAGTCTAATAGGGTTGTAGATGCCTTTAGCAGAAGGAAACTATTGCTGACAGAAATGTAGATTGAAGTGGTTGGGTTTAAGGAACTCAAGAATTTGTATCCAGAGGATCGTAATTTTGGTGATGCTTGGAAAGCTTGTATAGAACCTGTTACTCTAGATAGGATGAAATGGTTGGATTTCATCATCCAGGATGATATGCTATTCAGAGGGAGTCAGTTGTGCATTCCACAAAGTTCTATGAGGGAGAATCTCATCAAGGAGAAGCATAGTGGAGGATTGGCTGGACATTTTGGTTGTGATAAAACCCTTGCTTTGGTTGGTGAAAATTATTATTGGCCACAATTGCAGCAAGATGTGAAGAAGTTTGTACAGAGTTACAGAGTATGTTAGATGGCGAAAGGAGTGAAGCAGAATACAGGGTTGTATCAGCCATTACCTATACCGGAGAAGCCTTGGGAGGATATCAGTATGGACTTTATTCTGGGTTTACCGAGGACTCAGTGGAGACATGATTCAATTTTTATGGTAGTTGACAGATTTTCAAAGATGACACATTTCATTCCCTACAAGAAGACTAATGATGCTGTTCATGTAGCAGGATTGTTTTTCAGAGAAGTGGTGAGACTACATGGTTTGCCAAAGACCATAGTTTCAGATCGAGATACTAAGTTTGTTGGATATTTCTGGCATACATTGTGGAAGAAGTTGAAGATAGATTTGAAGTTCAGTTCATCACATCATCCACAGACTGATGGACAGACAGAGGTGGTGAATAGAAGTTTAGAAAATTTGTTGAGATGTTTGGTTGGAGATAAGCCAACAGGATGGAATTTTATTTTACCACAGGCAGAATTTGCATACAATAATTCTGTCAACAGGAGCACTGGTAAATCACCATTCCAGATTGTATATAGAAGTAGTCCAAGAAATACATCTAAATTGAAGAAGATAGATAAAGGAGAAATAAGTAGTGCTGAATCTGAGAATTTTGCAGAACACTTGAAGAACATCAATGGGGAGGTGAAGAAGCATATTACCAAGATGAACACATAGTATAAGGCTAAGGCAGATGAGAAAAGGAGGTATAAGGAATTTTAGGTTGGTGATGAAGTCATGATTCATTTGCGGAAGGAGCGGTTTCTAGTTGGTACATATAAAAAGCTGAAAATGAAGAAGTTTGGACCATGTACGATACTGAAAAAACATGATTCAGGAAATGCATATGAGGTAGAATTGCCTACCGAGCTAAATATTTCACCAGTGTTTAACATTTCAGATCTGATAGAGTATCATGAAGGAGGTGTTGAAGATGAGATCATAGCAGCACAGTGGAGTATTCCAGCAACTAGTTTAGACACTAATGAGATCGAGGATATACTGGACAGTCGTGTTGGCAGAAGCACAAGGAACAGGACATATGAAAAATATCTGGTCAAGTGGAAATGATGACCTGTTGAAGATTCATCATGGCTAACAAGGGTGGAGGTTAACCATCTTGGTTTTCCTCTGCACACCTGAGTCGTGACAAGGTCACTTCTCAAATTACCTTAGGTGTCTAATGCAGGAGCATCCTGGGTGTAAGAGCAATCTTGCATCACCCAAAAATATTTCTATTTTTATATTCAATAAGGGCTATTTTGTGCAGAGCTGCTATTTATGGAAAGTTACTATTTTGGGTAATTTTTGTATGTGCTCAGAATGATCTGATTTCTTTCTTGGAGGTTCATGTTGGTCATATCAGTTTGTCAGTAAAGTTTCATTAGCAGATCAAGTGTATATTGGAAGATATTGAAGATTTTCGATATTGGCAGCAGGGTACAAAAACTTTGAACTCAGTTTTGAAAGCTTTAGAGGCTCCGGATGAGGTCAAAAATTTGGGTGACAAGCGCCTGCGCAGGACAAGCCTGTAGAGTCCTTCGTGGCATTTCCGAAATAGGGTTATAATAGCCGATCGGGTCAACTAGTGATGACTTATGGTCTTCGGAAGTTGGGCCACCTGAAATGGTGAAAAATAATTTTCTTTAAAATTTTTGTTTGAGTTTCAAAGGTTATCTTGAGCCGACTATGATGTAATAAAATGTAAAATAAAATAATTCTAAGTTTGGTCGGCCTTATTGGCTAAAATTCTGGAACCTTTCCAGGCGGTAGAAAGTTGCCTATATAAGGAAGGCTGTATTATTGTCTTAGGCGGTTCGGAATAGTTCTGGGTAGTAGATCTGGGTATTGATTCGAGGCTTTGTCCTACAGAATATTGTAAGGGAATGCCCATGTGGCTTTTCATATTGTAATTCTAAAAGTTTGTAATTCCATATTTGTGGAGATAATAAGAAGCCAATTTTCTGTTCTTGCATATTACCGTTGTTGTTTCTCTATTTCTGTTATGTGTTTATGGTATTAAGGGGAGCACCCTTCATCAAGTGGTATCAGAGCAGGTTTTCTTGAGTGTGTAAACAGATCACTGACTGTGAGGCAGTTTGCACCAGGACCGTGGTTAGGGTTTTAGCGCGCATCACGAAAATGCCTCCATGAAGAGAACGTGGCGGAAGATCTGGTGCTATGACACCTGAGGTTAGAGAGCTGCAGAGACAAGTGCGAGCATTGCAAGAAGAGATTCACAGAGAAATGAATCTTAATGTAAGAGACGAAAGTGAGGATGAAGCCGAAGAAGAATATCAAGAAGGAGAAGTTGAAATTGTGAACCAGGAGGAAGAAAGACTTTTTCTAGCGATTTCCAAGATTGGGAAAAGACCTAAGATTGAGGTTCCTACATTTTCTGGAAATCTTAACCCAGAGGAATTGATCGACTAGATCAATGAATGTGAAGAATATTTTTGAGTATGAAAATGTTGAGGATCCTAATAGGGTCAAATTTGCGAAGGCCAGACTAAAAGGTCATGCGAAGATGGCAAGAGATTCAGTTGGAGGGAAATAGAAGGGGAAAGGAGAAAATCACGAGATGGGATCAGATGGTGGATAAATTGAAGTGATAGTTTATTCCTATTGATTATGAGCTTGACCTACTGAAAAAAATGCAAAGTTTGAAGCAAGCAGGAAGATCTATTCAAGAGTATACAGAGGAGTTCTATCGACTTCTCATCAGAACAGACCATGCAGAAGCTGATAAAGAGAAAGTTGCCTGATACTTTAATGGGTGAAGGCCAAGCATTCAGGAGGAGCTGAATCTGGTGGACGGTCATTTGGTGGCCAAAATGAAGATCCAAAAATGAAGGATGAGGCCAGTAGTAGTCAGAATCAGTAAGGAAATAATTTCAATCGCTTCCAAGATCAGGATAATAGAGATCAGAGAGGAAGAGGAAGAGGACAAGGATCTGGAAGAGGTGGCTTCCGTGGAACATGTTTTCACTATGGAGAAGAAGGTCATAGGGCATTTTAATGTCCTCAGCACCAAGGCAAAATAGATAGGAGAAATGAAGGCCAGGCCAGAGTTGCACATATAGATGAAGATGCTAGATCATCAAATTCTGAAAATGCTGAAAGAGGAGAAACGTTGATTAACAGAAGAGTCCTGTTGAGTGGTGAGAATGAACCTGAGCAAAGGAGGAGCCTGTTTCGCACTAAATGCAAGTGTGAGGGTAAATGCTGTGATGTGATTATCGATAGTGGAAGCACTGAAAATTTGGTGTCAGAAGAGATGGTGACAAAGTTGAAGCTCAAGAGACAGAAACACCCACATCCATATCGGATTGCCTAGGTGCAGGATGACCACAAGGTCATGGTCAGTGAACAGTGCCTGGTAAAGTTCAAGATCGGCAGGTACCAAGATGAGGTACTATGTGATATCATCTTTATGGATGCATGTCATATGTTGTGGGTAGACTGTGGCAGTTTGACAGATGTGTTGTACATGATGGTCGTATGAATACCTATTCCCTGACAAAGGATGGAGTGCGACATAAGATAAAACTATTGAAGGAGACTGAAGAAAAGGTATGTGGTAATGCAAGGATAATTTTTATTGATGGAAGAAATTTCTTAGATGGTATGAGGCATGAGCATATATGTTTTTCTTTAATTTCAAAAGCTGGTAAAGAGGAAGTAGAAGATGTTCCTGTAGAAGTTGCAGATTTGTTGAATGAGATTCAGGATATTGTATCCGATAACATACCTGATAGATTACCACCAGTCAGGAAGATCAATCATCAGATGGACTTGATCCCAAGAGTGAGTTTTCCGAATAAGGTAGCACATAGAATGACACCTGCAGAAAGTGAGGAGTTGAACAGATAAGTACATGAGTTATTACAGAAAGGATTGATTCGAGAGAGTCTGAGTCCCTATACTATACCAATGGTATTACCACCAAAGAAGAATGGAGAGTGGAGGATGTGTACAGATTCCAGAGCAATAAACAAGATCACAATCAAGTATAGGTTTCCATTGCCACGAATAGATGATATTATGGACTGTTTGAGTGGAGCTGTGTATTTCTCAAAGAGAGATCTAAAGAGTGGATATCATCAGATTCAAATCAGAGAAGGAGATGAATGGAAGACTGCCTTCAAGACAAAGGAAGGACTGTATGAGTGGTTAGTCATGCCTTTTGGGTTAACCAATGCACCGAGCACTTTCATGCAGCTCATGAACGAGGTTCTGAAATAATTTTTGGGTAAGTTTGTCATTGTTTACCTAGATGATATTTTGATCTTTAGTAAGACATTGGATGAGCATATGATGTATATTCGTATGGTATTTGAGAAGTTGAGAGAAGATAAATTGTTGATTAATTTGAAGAAGTGCAGTTTTGTGAAGAAAGAGTTAGTGTATTTGGGATTTGTAGTTTCAGCAGAAGGTCTAAAAATGGACCCAGAGAACGTACAGGCTATCCTTGAATGGCCTACTCCAAGGAGTGCTACTGAGGTAAGATCTTTTCATGGTCTAGCTAGCTTTTATAGAAAGTTTATCAGAAAATTTAGTAGTATTTGTGGACCCTTGACTGAAACAATGAGAGGGGATAGAAAAGAGTTTAAGTGGACCAAAGGAGCAGAAAAGAGTTTTCAATTATTGAAACAAAAAATTACAGAACAACTTGTTTTAGCACTTCCAAATTTTAATAATGTGTTTCAAGTAGATTGTGATGCTAGTGGTACTGCAATAGGAGCTGTTATGAGCCAAGAAGGTAAACCTGTTCCTTATTTCAGTGAGAAGTTAAATGATGCGAAGAGGAAATATTCTGTTTATGATCAAGAATTTTATGCTATAGTTCAAGCATTAAAGAAGTGGAGACATTATCTGCTTCCTAAGGAGTTTGTTTTGTATACTGATCATCAAGCTTTGCAATATTTGAATAGTCAATGAAAATTGAATCAAAGGCATTTGAAATAGGTTGAATTTTTGTAGAGTTATACATTTGTTTTGAAACACAGGAGTGGAAAGTCTAATAGGGTTGTAGATGCTCTTAGCAGAAGGCAACTATTGCTAACAGAAATGCAGATTGAAGTGGTTAGGTTCAAGGAACTCAAGAATTTGTATTTAGAGGATCCCGATTTTGGTGATACTTGGAAAGCTTGTACAGAACCTGTTACTCTAGACAGGATGAAATGGTTGGATTTCATCATTCAAGATGATATGCTATTCAGAGGGAGTCAGTTGTGCATTCAATGAAGTTCTATGAGGGAGAATCTCATCAAGGAGAAGCATAGTGGAGGATTGGCTGGACATTTTGGTCGTGATAAAACCCTTGCCTTGGTTGGTGAGAATTATTATTGGCCACAATTACAGCAAGATGTGAAGAAGTTTGTACAGAGTTGTAGAGTATGTCAGATGGCGAAAGGAGTAAAGTAGAATACAGGGTTGTATCAGCCATTACCTATACCGGAGAAGCCTTGGGAGGATATCAGTATGGACTTTGTTCTTGGTTTACCAAGGACTCAGCGGGGACATGATTTAATTTTTGTGGTAGTTGACAGATTTTCAAAGATGGCACATTTCATTCCCTGCAAGCAGACTAATGATGCTGTTCATGTAGCAGGATTATTTTTCAGAGAAGTGGTGAGACTACATGGTTTGCCAAAGACCATAGTTTCAGATCGAGATACTAAGTTTGTTGGATATTTCTATCGTACATTATGGAAGAAGTTGAAGATGGATTTGAAGTTCAGTTCATCACATCATCCACAGACTGATGGACAGACAGAGGTGGTGAATAGAAGTTTGGAAAATTTGTTGAGATGTTTGATTGGAGTTAAGCCAACAGAATGGGATTTGATTTTACCACAGGCAGAATTTGCATATAATGATTCTGTCAATAGGAGCACTGGTAAATCACTATTTCATATTGTATATGGAAGTAGTCCAAGAAATGCATCTGAATTGAGAAAGATAGATAAAGGAGAAATAAGTAGTGCTGAAGTTGAGGATTTTGCAGAACACTTGAAGAACATCCATGGGGAGGTGAGGAAGCATATTACCAAGATGAACGCATAGTATAAGGCTAAGGCAGATGAGAAAAGGAGGTATAAAAAATTTCAGGTTGATGCTGAATTCATGGTTCATTTGCGAAAGGAGCGGTTTCTAGTTGGTACATATAAAAAGTTGAAAATGAAGAAGTTTGGACCATGTACGATACTAAAGAAATATGATTCAGGAAATGCATATGAGGTAGAATTGCCTACCGAGCTAAATATTTCACCAGTGTTTAACATTTCAGATCTAACAGAGTATCATGAGGGAGGTGTTGAAGATGAGATCACAGCAGCACAGTGGAGTATTCCAGCAACTAATTCAGACACTAAGGAGATCGAGCATATACTTGACAGCCGTGTTGTCAGAAGCACAAAGAACAGGACATATGAAAAATATCTGGTCAAGTGGAAAAGATGACCTATTGAAAATTCATCATGGCTAACAAGGGTGGAGGTTAACCATCTTGGTTTTCCTCTGCACACCTGAGTCATGACAAGGTCACTTCTCAAATTACCCTGGGTGTCTGATGCAGGAGCATCCTGGGTGTAAGAGCAATCTTGCATCACCCAAAAATATTTCTATTTTTATATTCAAAAAGGGCTATTTTGTGCAGAGCTGCTATTTGTGGAAAGTTACTATGTTTGGTAATTTTCATATGTGCTCAGAATGATCTAATTTCTTTCATGTTGGTCATATAAGTCTGCCAGTAAAGTTTCATTTCCAGATCAAGTGTATATTGGAAGATATTGAAGATTTTCGGTATTGGTAGCAGGGTACAAAAACTTTAAACTCAGTTTTGAAGGCTTTAGAGGCCCCGAATGAGGTCAAAAATTTGGGTGACAAGCACTTGTGCAAGTCAAGCCTGTAGAGCGCATCGTGGCGTTTCTGAAATGGGGTTATAATAGCCGATCGGGTCAACTGGTGATGACTTATGGTCTTCGAAAGTTGGGCCACCTGAAATGGCAGAAAATAATTTTCTTCAAAATTTCTGTTCGGGTTTCAAAGGTTATCTTGAGCTGACTATGATGTAATAAAATGTAAAATAAAATAATTCTAAGTTTGGTCGGTCTTATTGGCTAAAATTCTGGAACCTTCCCAGGCGGTGGAAAGTTGCCTATATAAGGAAGGCTCTATTATTGTCTTAGGCAGTTCGGAATAGTTCTGGGTAGTAGATCTAGGTATTGATTCGATGCTTTGTCCTACAGAATATTGTAAGGGAATGCCCATGTGGCTTTGCATATTGTAATTCTAAAAGTTTGTAATTCCACATTTGTGCAGATAATAAGAAGCTAATTTTCTATTCTTGCATATTACCGTTGTTTCTCTATTTCTGTTATGTGTTTGTGGTATTAAGGAGAGCACCCTTCATCAAGTGGTATCAGAGCAGGTTTTCTTGAGTGTGTAAAAATATCATCGACTGTGAGGCAGTTTGCACCAGGACCGTGGTTAGGGTTTCAGCGCGCATCGCGAAAATGCCTCCCCGAAGAGAACGTGGTGGAAGAGTTGGTGCTGTGACACTTGAGGTTAGAGAGCTGCAGAGACAAGTGTGAGCATTGCAAGAAGAGATTCGCAGAGGAATGAATCTTAATGTCAGAGACGAAAGTGAGGATGAAGCCGAAGAAGAATATCAAGAAGGAGAAGTTCAAATTGTGAACCAGGAGGAAGAAAGACTTTTTCGGGCGATTTTCAAAATTGGAAAAAGACCTAAGATTGAGGTTCCTACATTTTCTAGAAATCTTAACCCAGAGGAATTGATTGACTGGATCAATGAATGTGAAGAATATTTTGAGTATGAAGATGTTGAGGATCCTGATAGGGTCAAATTTGCGAAGGCCAGACTAAAAGGACATGCGAAGATATGGTGGCAAGAGATTCAGTTGGAGGGAAATAGAAGGGGAAAGGAGAAAATCACGAGATGGGATCGGATGGTGGATAAATTGAAGCGACAGTTCATTCCTATTGATTATGAGCTTGACCTACTGAAGAAAATGCAAAGTTTGAAGCAAGCAAGAAGATCTATTCAGGAGTATACAGAGGAGTTCTATCGACTTCTCATCAGAACAGGCCATGCAGAAGCTGATAAAGAGAAAGTTGCCCGATACCTTAATGGGTTAAGGCCAAACATTCAGGAGGAGCTAAATCTAGTTCGAATGAACAGTATTGAAGAGGCATACCAGTTTGCCCTAAAAGTAGAGGAAAAGCTGAACAAAAATTTTGAGAGCAGACAAAACGGAAGAGGTCACGGTGGACGATCTGGTAGACGGTCATATGGTGGCAAAAATGAAGATTCAAAAAAGAAGGATGAGGCCAGTAGCAGTCAGAATCAGAGAGAAAATAATTCCAATCGCTTCCAAGATCAGGATAATAGAGATCAGAGAGGAAAAGGAAGAGGACAAGGATCTGGAAGAGGTGGCTTTCGTGGAACATGTTTTCACTGTGGAGAAGAAGGTCATAGGGCATTTGAATGTCCTCAGCACCAAGGCAGAATAGACAGGAGAAATGAAGGCCAAGCTAGAGTTGCACATATAGATGAAGATGTCAGATCATCAAATTCTGAAGATGCTGAAAGAGGAGAAACGTTGATTAACAGAAGAGTCCTATTGAGTGGTGAGAATGAACCTGAGCAAAGGAGGAGCCTGTTTCCAACTAGATGAAAGTGTGAGGGTAAATGCTATGATGTGATTATCGATAGTGGAAGCACTGACAATTTGGTGTCAGAAGAGATGGTGACAAAGTTGAAGCTCAAGAGACAGAAACACCCACATCTATATCGGATTGCCTGGGTGCAGAATGACCACAAGGTCATGGTCAGTGAACTGTGCCTGGTAAAGTTCAAGATCGGCAGGTACCAAGATGAGGTACTATGTGATATCATCTCTATGGATGCATGTCATATGTTGTTGGCTAGACCGTGGCAATTTGACAGATGTGCTGTACATGATGGTCGTATGAATACCTATTCCTTGACAAAGGATGGAGTGCGACATAAGCTAAAACCATTGAAGGAGACTGAAGAAAAGGTATGTGGTAATGCAAGGATAACTTTTGTTGATGGAAGAAATTTTCTAGATGGTATGAGGCATGAGCATGTATGTTTTATTTTAATTCCAAAAGCTGGTAAAGAGGAAGTAGAAGATGTTCTTGTAGAAGTTGTAGATTTGTTGAATGAGTTTTAGGATATTGTATCCAATAACATGCCTGATGGATTACCACCAGTCAGGAAGATCAGTCATCAGATGGACTTGATCCCAGGAGCGATTTTGCTGAATAAGGCAGCACATAGAATGACGCTTGCAGAAAGTGAGGAGTTGAACAGACAAGTACATGAGTTGTTACAGAAAGGATTGATTCGAGAGAGTCTGAGTCCCTGTGTTGTACTAGCGGTATTAGCACTGAAGAAAAATGGAGAGTGGAGGATGTGTACAGATTTCAGAGCAATAAACAAGATCACAATCAAGTACAAGTTTCCATTGCCACGAATGGATGATATTATGGACTGTTTGAGTGGAGCTGTGTATTTCTCAAAGATAGATCTGAAGAGTGGATATCATCAGATTCGGATCAGAGAAGGAGATGAATGGAAGACTGCCTTCAAGACAAAGGAAGCACTGTATGAGTGGTTAGTCATGCCTTTTAAGCTAACCAATGCACCGAGCACTTTCATGCGGCTCATGAACGAAGTTCTGAAAAAATTTCTGGGTAAGTTTGTCATTGTTTACCTAGATGATATTTTGATCTTTAGTAAGACATTGGATGAGCATATGATGCATATTCATATGGTATTTGAGAAGTTGAGAGAAGAGAAATTATTGATTAATTTGAAGAAGTGCAGTTTTGTGAAGAAAGAGTTAGTGTATTTGGGATTTGTAGTTTCAGCAGAAGGTCTAAAAATGGACCCAGAGAAGGTACAGGCTCTTCTTGAATGGCCTACTCCAAGGAGTGCTACTGAGGTAAGATCTTTTCATGGTCTAGCTATCTTTTACAGAAAGTTTATCAGAAATTTTAGCAGTATTTGTGGACCCTTGACTGAAACAATGAGAGGGGATAGAAAAGAGTTTAAGTGGACCAAAGGAGCAGAAAAGAGTTTTCAATTATTGAAACAAAAAGTTACAGAACAACTTATTTTAACACTTCTAGATTTTAATAAGGTGTTTCAAGTAGATTTTGATGCTAGTGGTACTGCAATAGGAGCTGTTATGAGCGAAGAAGGTAAACTTGTTGCTTATTTCAGTGAGAAGTTAAATGATGCCAAGAGGAAATATTCTATTTATGATCAGGAATTTTATGCTATAGTTCAGGAATTAAAGAAGTGGAGACATTATCTACTTCCTAAGGAGTTTGTTTTGTATACTGATCATCAAGCTTTGCAATATTTGAATAGTCAAGGAAAATTAAATCAAAGGCATTTGAAATGGGTTGAGTTTTTGCAGAGTTCTACATTTGTTTCGAAACACAAGAGTGGAAAGTCTAATAGGGTTGCAGATGCTCTTAGCAGAAGGCAATTATTGCTGATAGAAATGCAGATTGAAGTGGTTGGGTTCAAGGAACTCAAGAATTTGTATCCAAAGGATCCTGATTTTGGTGAAGCTTGCAAAGCTTGTACAGAACCTGTTACTCTAGACAGGATGAAATGGTTGGATTTCATCATCCAGGATGATCTGCTATTCAGAGGGAGTCAGTTGTGCATTTCATGAAGTTCTATGAGGGAGAATCTCATCAAGGAGAAGCATAGTGGAAGATTTGCTGGACATTTTGGTCATGATAAAACCCTTGCTTTAGTTGGTGAGAATTATTATTGGCCACAATTGCAGCAAGATGTGAAGAAGTTTGTACAGAGTTGCAGAGTATGTCAGATGGCGAAAGGAGTGAAGCAGAATACAGGGTTGTATCAGCCATTACCTATACCGGAGAAGCCTTGGGAGGATATCAGTATGGACTTTGTTCTTGGTTTACTGAGGACTCAGCGGGGACATGATTCAATTTTTGTGGTAGTTGACAGATTTTCAAAGATGGCACATTTCATTCCCTGCAAGAAGACTAATGATGTTGTTCATGTAGGAGGATTGTTTTTCAGACAAATGGTGAGACTACATGGTTTGCCAAAGACCATAGTTTCAGATCGAGATACTAAGTTTGTTGGATATTTCTGGCGTACATTGTGGAAGAAGTTGAAGATGGATTTGAAGTTCAGTTCATCACATCATCCACAGACTGATGGACAGATAGAGGTGGTGAATAGAAATTTGGAAAATTTGCTGAGATGTTTGGTTGGAGATAAGCCAACAGGATGGGATTTGATTTTATCATAGGCAGAATTTGCATACAATAATTTTGTCAACAGGAGCACTAGTAAATCACCATTCCAGATTGTATATGGAAGTAGTCCAAGAAATGCATCTAAATTGAGGAATATAGATAAAGGAGAAATAAGTAGTGCTGAAGCTAAGGATTTTGCAGAACACTTGAAAAACATCCATGGGGAGGTGAGGAAGCATATTACCAAGATGAACACACAGTATAAGGCTAAGGCAGATGAGAAAAGGAGGTATAAATAATTTTAGGTTGGTGATGAAGTCATGGTTCATTTGTGGAAGGAGCGGTTTTCAGTTGGTACATATAAAAAGCTAAAAATGAAGAAGCTTGGACCATGTACGATACTGAAGAAACATGATTCAGGAAACACATATGAGTTAGAATTGCCTACCGAGCTAAATATTTCACCAGTGTTTAACATTTCAGATCTGACTGAGTATCATGAAGGAGGTGTTGAAGATGAGATCACAACAGCACAGTGGATTATTCCAGCAACTAGTTTAGACACTAAGGAGATTGAGGATATACTGGACAGTCGTGTTCATAGAAGCACAAGGAACAGGACATATGAAGAATATCTGGTCAAGTGGAAAGGATGACCTGTTGAAGATTCATCATGGCTAACAAGGGTGGAGGTTAACCGTCTTGGTTTTCCTCTGCACACCTGAGTCGTGACAAGGTCACTTCTCAAATTACCCTGGGTGTTTGATGCAGGAGCATCCTGGGTGTAAGAGCAATCTTGCATCACCCAAAAATATTTTTATTTTTATATTCAATAAGGGCTATTTTGTGCAGAGCTGCTATTTATGGAAAGTTACTATTTTTGGTAATTTTTGTATGTGCTCAGAATGATCTGATTTCTTTCTTGGAGGTTCATGTTGGTCATATAAGTCTGCTAGTAAAGTTTCATTGCCAGATCAAGTGTATATTGGAAGATATTGAAGATTTTTGGTATTGGCAGCAGGGTACAGAAACTTTGAACTCAGTTTTGAAGGCTTTAGAGGCCCCAGATGAGGTCAAAAATTTGGGTGATGAGCGCTTGTGCAGGTCAAGCCTATAGAGCGCTTCGTGGTATTTTTGAAATGGGGTTATAATAGTCAATTGGGTCAACTGGTGATGACTTATGGTCTTCGAAAGTTGGGCCACCTGAAATGGCAAAAATTAATTTTCTTCAAAATTTTTGTTCAAGTTTCAAAGGTTATCTTGAGCCGACTATGATGTAATAAAATGTAAAATAAAATAATTATAAGTTTGGTCGGCCTTATTGGCTAAAATTCTGGAACCTTCCCAGGCGGTGGAAAGTTGCCTATATAAGGAAGGCTGTATTATTGTCTTAGGCAGTTTGGAATAGTTCTGCGTAGTAGATCTAGGTATTGATTCGAGGCTTTGTCCTACAGAATATTGTAAGGGAATGCCCATGTGGCTTTGCATATTGTAATTCTAAAAGTTTGTAATTCCACATTTGTGGAGATAATAAGAAGCTAATTTTCTGTTCTTGCATATTACCGTTGTTTCTCTATTTCTATTATGTGTTTGTGGTATTAAGGGGAGCACCCTTCATCACCTACAAAATCAAATAAGTTAGTTTTATCCTCATCAATTCCCTTCCTTATCCTAAAGGGATTCTAATATGATAATATGTTCTATAGCCTTGGTGGTATCTTTGATAAATATTGGAAGTTTAATTGAAGGGTCCAATGTTTTATTTCTTCTTTCTTTTATTTGTAGTGGCATTTTGCTACCTTCTTCTCCTTTTTAGGAATTCTTAATGGTGTGATATTATATTATTAGCATGTTTTTCTTGCTAACTTTATTTCAATGAAATTTCTTGGATATTCTATCAGAATGTATGATGAATTTCTCTTGTTGGTATTCCTTTTCTTATTTTGGTATGAATAGTAGTGATTTGGAATCTCCACTATTTGTGTATGTGTGTGGGGAAAATGTAAGATTCACTCCTAAATCCAAATTCCCAAAAGAGAGATCCAATTTGATCAACCAATAGGTTAATACACAATCGAATCAATCTATGAAGAATATGAAAGAGGGAGAGAAACCCTATACTTCCCTATAGTTGGATTAAGCTTGAAATCTGAAATAATTGAAGTGCAAATAATAACCTTGAATTAGGGCAAATCTAGAAAATGCTAAATTCTGGCTTTTGTATGAACTTTCTGAAGATTTCGTCCCTTGTTCTAGATTGAAAATGTCGAGGCGGACAAAACCCAGAAATATTTTCTCCAAATTCATACAGGTCGACTTTGACCTTTTAAAAGGTCAAAGACCACATTATTTATTTGAAGTTTGATTCCGATTCTGTTCACAAATCTTGAAAGATTGCCGAAAAGGGTATCCAAATTCGGTCTCAGATCTGAGATTCCACACTTGTGCCTGCAAGAAAAATGGTTTTGTTGTTTGTTTGGGGGGGGGTTTGCCTTGGTCAAACCTTGGTTTGGAATCAACCTTAATATTTAAATTGAAATAGGAGAATGCTAGCAAGTAGTAGAAATGAATCTAACAATGAAGCTATGCAATTCAATAGATATGCTAATGTATTTGGAATGTAATCAAATATATTGATATGAAAGCTTAAACATAACATAATCAAACCTCCATGATTGTATGCTTGAAATCCACCATGAGGAAACAATGATATGGATCTTGAAGATGAACAAAGGATCTTGAAGGAAGATCACACCACCATGGTGGCTAGATCTAGGGTTTGAATGATAGATCTTGAATGCTTGAGCCAAATCCCTTCAATAGCTTGAATTCTTGAATCTTTGATCTTCAATGGAGAACTTGGATGAAGAAGAAGACTTGAATGCTTGAATGAATGTTTGCTTGATCACCTTGAGAACTTGAGAGCTTGATTGCTTGAGATGAGATGTGAAAATGAGAGAGGAAGGTCTCCTTTTATAGTGAACTAGGGAACACTCCTCTAGATGGGCCACCTTGAAGAATTAAATCCCAATTAGGTCCTCACCTTTAGAAAATATACCTTGATTAAATACCATTAAAGGATTTACCATTTCGGAGCCCGAAACAACCGACCCGAAAGTGGGAAATAACTTTCTCGAAAGCCAAATTAGAGGGAAATGAAACTTTGAAATTCTGGCAAGAAGAGGTCAAGGTTGAGGTTGACCCTGACCAAGTCAAGGTTGAGGTCGACTTTGACCTCAAACCCTAACTTTGTCAAGTTCTGTAACAAGAGTTCCAAGGGTGCTAGAAATGCAAAATTTGATGTCTGAGCAGGACCCAGTGTCTAGAATAGACAGAAAATCCTCTGAATGATATGATGATGGACTAGGAGGTCCCATTTCTAAATCCTACCTAGAAAATAGAGCCATAGAAGAAGGAAAATAAGGAAAGTCCTTAAGACCTTAACCCTAATTTCACCTGGAATGCAGAAATCAAGTGCAAAGAAGAAGTGGAAGACAAGTGAGAATGCAAAGATGTCAATCATGACCCTAAACCACTTACTCGGAGAGCTAAACACTCTTAACATGGAAGTGCTTCCATTTTAAGATGATACGTGGTACTTCTTATATTGAAATCCTTTTTATTTTATATAGCATTGAGGTTGTGATATTTTTATTTGTAAATGACACCTTGTTTGTTATCATCGACAACTAT
This sequence comes from Chamaecyparis obtusa, assembly GCA_027943335.1. NCBI lineage: Eukaryota > Viridiplantae > Streptophyta > Pinopsida > Cupressales > Cupressaceae > Chamaecyparis > Chamaecyparis obtusa. Next base: position 30,836 of record BSBK01006154.1, on the reverse strand, counting down.
TTTCCCAAATTAAACATGACTTTAGTTTCTTCTTTCTATCTCTTACTTTCTTAATTTTATTATGCTCCTATTAACTACTTTTTCCAAGTACTCTTTATTTATTGATAATAGTTTCTCTAGAGTTCTAAGCAATTCCATCAATTTTTCATTTGATTTGATTGTAACATTTGATAAATTTGGTTTTTTGGGTGGTTTTTTGGTGAAGTTTGGTACTATTGGACCATCATTACTTCCACAACCCTCTACCAATGTTTTACTTGATACCACATAGTTCTTTATGATTCATTTTAGATTTGTCAAAAAAGTTCCTCCTATTTCTAAATGGAAGGTAATTTTCCTAGGAGTTTTCCATTCATCTTCTTTAGTTACTTTTATTTTTATCTTTTCATCACACCCACATTGACATTCTCAATATCACCCACCTTGGTGTGCTCACTATTCCTCTTCTCCACATTCTCCATTATTTTGTAGTGTCTTTCTTATCTCTCCATAATCTATTTTTTGTTTATGTTATCCTTGCTTTGACTTGTCATGTTTTCTTTTCTTGTCAACTTAATCTCTTCTCTAATTTCTCTATATTGTTAATATCATTTTACCATGGGTATTTATGGGTTGGTGTTATATTAATCCTCAATTTCATTCCATAATAGTTATTTTTAATTCACACTGATTGTTTTGATTACATAAAAAAAGGTTTTGAAAGGACCCAAAACCTTTTATAGAGAGATTACAAAATAAGCATTAAAGTTCCTATGGAAATAGTGCAACAACACCAAAAAGAGACACCAAATAACTAACAACTCCATCAAAAGAAAAATAGAGAGAAAAAAGACAGCAAAAAGACAACAGGACAACAAATAGCTGGCTAGATATTCTTCATTAGTTTAGCCGCATGTTCAGCCAACATCTACATATTAGTAGAGGAAACTTTGAGTTCCTCTATATCTTTGTTCTTGTGATCCTCCATCTTTTTGAAGCTTTATCTAGTCCTTTTACAGGGTCTATGATCCTCCTTAACCTCTATGACAACCTGCTCCCCTTTGCCCTACTCCATCTTGTCCACAAGAATCTTGACATGCTTAACCAAGGCCTTGAGAATGGAAAAACTCTGCTCCACAATGTTACCCATCATCTTCTCCAATCGCTCAGTTATGTTCTCTTTTATCAACTCTCTTAAGCATGTTACCACATTTCACCACATCCACCTCTTTTATTTTGATCTCCATTAAAATGATTCTATCATTGAGGGTCGTTATCCCCTCAACCCTGCCAAAAACCTCCTTTAGTTCATCAATACACTGTCACATAGTCTTCTCTCCCATATTTATTTTTCCAAGAACCCTAATTTCCTTCTAAAACTGCTGGATTTGGGTTTTAATAGTGTTGATGTCATTTTTCATGGTTCTGAGGTTGTTAAAGAAAGTAGTACACCCCAGGTTATCAAAGTCCTTTTTCACACAAGTCATCTCCTCCTTGGAGTCTCTACCCTACCCCTGTTATCGACCATAGTATCCTTCTCAATATTAGCTACATCCTAGGCTATATCCTACATGATATTCTCATCTACCAGAACATTCTGGTCTAAATCATCAAGGTCCCCCATAATAGGTTTCTTCTCCACCCACTTGTCCTGATTTTCCTAAGCATTCTCCTGTGAGGTAGAATCATCATTAGAAGATATGACAACCCTCTTACCCATCTTCTCATTCTTATTCTTGACTCTGGTGTGCTTCCATATAGTCTCCATTTCTTTTTACCCTTCTGCTTCACATTGTCATCCCTACTTTCCTCTTCCTCCATCTCCATTTTAGTATTTGAGTCCTCCATCTTGGCCTTCCTATTTTCCATTTTGGACAAAGAGCCACAACACATGGAGGCTTTTCTAGGTTGCACATAATCAACCTATTCATTTTCAGTGTCCTCCATAAAGGGTTCCTCTGAATCTTTTCCATCAGTATCATAATCTTTAAGGGCCTTTCGATTGAGTTGGGACCTCTCAACCTAATACAGGGGCATTCTTGGGTCCTCGGTGAATCTGCATGGTGGTGTGTTATGTGGTCAATGTTACTCAGTTGCAGCCTTAACCGATGGTCTCGATTATTGAAGGAAGATCGGTCACTGAAGGAACTTAGTTAGACTTCTTGTGCTTGGTGGAACTGGTGCTCGGTAATGCCTATGTTACTTAGTGTTGCTTGGCCTGGTCAGTTGTTTTAGTGGTGCTTGATTGTTTCTCTGGTGCTCGGTAGTCCTAGTTTACCGACTGGAGTTCTTGGTGATTTGTTTGGCCGATTTGGTGCATTTAATTTTGGTAGCTTTTTTTGGATTCTCCTATGTGGATCTGGAGGCTGACATGTTGAATTTATTAATTGTAAAGATATTTGAGAGCCGACTTGTATTGCATTTAATATTTGTTTGTAGGAGTTAATTGTATCATCCAGCTGACTTGTGGCTGATGGTTAGTATTTATAGGATGTTTGGATAGATGTTTTAGGAGAGAGGGGTGACAGATCAAAGATAGATCTGGAGTAGAATTGGGAGAACTAGATAAGTGAAGTTGTGGAAAATACCCTGTGAGATCTTGTAGATCGAATTGTTATCTGATAGTTTGTAATAACAAAGCTAGTGGTTGAGGCTTGGAGACAAGGAGATTTTTTGGAGGCTTGCAAGCTCAATTTTAGATCTGCCTTAGGGTTTCCATCAGTTACTGATAGTTTTCAGAACTGAACTAGCTGGTGTTGGATTAGATCCTATTGATCTTGTTGAATTGTTTCTGATTGTAATTGGCCCTAACCCGAAAGGCCTTACAATCGGGCATGTTAATGGAAAATATGTTTTGAAACATATCTTGTTGTGTTATTTCTGTTGTGTTGTTCTGAAGCTATGAGGTTGGACTGTCCTTCATTGGATCCACCATCCTTGACCTGCATCACAACCTTCTTAGAATTTAGAACCTCATTGATTAGAACCATCAACCCTTCATGTCAGGCATGGTCACCTTCAGGGTCTCTCTTCCAACTAAGAATAGTAGCATCCAAAGAACTCAAAAGATAAAAGGGGAAATTAACTTTAACCCCATGTCTGAAATGGTTTAACAGAATAAGATGATGATTTTAAATTTTGGTGTCTCTCCCATCTAGTGTAATGAAACTAATAATAACAAAAAGAACCAATCTCCATAGCCTAGAAATGCATTTAGGGTTAAAATAAGAATTATCAACCTTAACCATTCACTTCCTTTCCTGGTTCATTGCCGCAAAAACCTACAGGGCTTTATCCGACACCTTCCTGTCTCTATAGAAGTTGATCCCTTCAATTTTGAGACTCATTGCCTCAAAAATGACCTCTTCTATTATCTCCATGCTCTGTGCTCCCACCATAATTTTTCCCTTATTCCGGGTCTTGAGGAAATGTCTGGTAACAGCAAGCTTCTCTCCATGCAATCTCTCCAAATAAACCATCAATCCCCAATTCTTAACAATGTTCCAAACCTCTAGATTTTGGTTCCATTCATTACAATTCCCCACCTCACATCTCTTCTTGCGACCTCCCATGGCTCTGCAACTGCAAAAAAACCTATTCTTGAAGTTTCTCACAGAGCCCCGATGCTTAAGCTTGAAGTAACTATAGTACCCTCTAAAGCCTTGAAAGACCCATAAATCATGTGAAATAAAGGCAACAATCATCTCAAAATCACCACAATGTCCTTCATCACCCTCACACGGATCCCTGCACTTATTACCCGTTAATGTAATCTTCATTAGGTACATATTTCCTGCTTTGCAATCGATCCATATCGATTAATGATGCTCCTTCAAGAGGAAGGACACTCCTATCATCCCATTTGGTATCCACCTAATTACGACATTCCACACTTCTAACCTAGTCAATTGTTGAGTTGGCTTCCCTATAATTGTGGGTAACAACACACGCATCAAAGGATTTTATGATACTTTTTTCTTTATTGATAGCATTAGCAATTTTCCATGAAGGAATCGTCATATTATTAAGACAATTAATAATATTAAGAGAATCCCCTTCAACACACACTTTTCTATAATTTTTCCTTTTAGCCAACATAAGACCATAAAGAGCAGCATTGGCCTCAGTGACATGGTTAGTATTAAGACCAATAGGAATGGCCTTAGCACCTTTTCAATTCCTATTATCATCTCTGATAACAATGCCACAACCAGCAATCCCCGGGTTGCCCTTGGAGGCACCATCAAAATTAATTTTCATCCAGCCATTAGGGGGTAATCCCAACAGGCCTCATTCCTCATATTCCTCTTGATATTTTGGACCTTCATACCTTCTAACTTCCAATTTTTGAAGACTTTCACCTCCCAAGCATCTTTTGGTTCCAGATACTTACTAGTCAACCAAATGTTATCCAACAATACTCTCTTAATCTTGTGAAAAATCAAGATACAACTATACTCCTTATTTCTAAAGATCCTATCATTCCTCTCTTTCCAAAACCCCCAATAGATGTAAGGTAGAAGGAAGTTCCAAATAGATAACAAAATACTATTATTAGTAGGAGCACTAATACATTTGGGGGCATTTTGTGACGGCTATGTGTCGCAATTGCGACAGCTATGTGTCGCAATAGCAACACCCATAGACGTCACTATTTTTTAGTTGCAAATTGCGACGTCTATGGGTAGCTATCGCAATTGCGACACATATCCCGTCGCAATGTGACTAAGATTTGTTAGCGGCATGAGCGTCGCCCCCCCGTCGCATGGCTTCAGAGGGCCGTCGCAATCGCGACGGACCTCCCAAGCAATTGCGACGGGCGCCTGCATCGCATTGCGACAGGTTGCCGTCGCAATTGCGACGCCCGTGGGTGGATTAAAAAAAAAAAATTATTTAATACATTGCTAATGAACCACATTAATGCTTTTTTCTTTCAACAAATGAGGACAGCCACTGTAAAGACAACATGATAATGTACACTCACTGTTGAGTTACATCAAAATGGGTTTATTTGCAAGTTAAGGCCATTTGAATGCAATAACCCAAAAAATGAGGGTTTGACAGAACAACAGATAAGAAAAAGGAATAACTTTGATATAAGGTGTCTTGAATCTACCAAATAAACTCTCAAAGCATAAGATATAAATACTCTAACTTCCACACTGGTCTGCCCTCCCTTTCACATCCATACACTGTACAGTGCTTGAAGGAAATGCACAGAAAAGGCTCTGAAATAGTGGCTCTATCTGACAGAGAGTCCATGCTAGGCTTCATGACTAACCTAGAGCACATTCCTTGTTATGGAGGAAGTTTGAATGGTGAAGAACTTATGGAATGGATAGAGGACCTAGATAACCATTTTGACTACAAGTATCTTATTAATAACCATTTTGACTACAAGTATCTTATGGATAGAGGACCTTGATAACCATTTTGACTCATTTAGTATCTTATTGAGCTTCACTTTGTTTCGAGAATATAGTTTAATATTCTCTAGTAAACAGGGCCAACCTGGTGAAGGTGGAAGCTCATTTGGCCCCACCCCCCTCCCCCTAACATCACTCTACATTCCCCGTTAACATCTAACATTCATTCATTCTTTCAATTATTAATAAAATGTACCATTCAATCAATATCACATGATAACATTCATTAACACATTAGATTCGTTAACACGCAACATTCATCAATATGAAAATAAACACATAATTCATGAACATTCATTAGCACATAATTAAATTCATTGAGACATAAAATTCAGTCATTATCAATTAAGGTATTTAGATGACAATCATTTCTTTTTTCTCTTTCTAATTTTTTTTTCTATGTAAGCTCTAAGAGGAGCATCAGTGTTATCATCAATACCCCCCTCATCAGTTGTTTTGTTCTTTGTTCTTGATGATCTCAAATTCCTATGCTGCTGCAAAGGGGGGTCCTCTACAATAACAAATAAAAGAGTTAAATTTAAAATATTTAATTATAATTGTTACAAGTATTTAATTATTTTAAAGAACATAACTGTGGCGCTCTTTAATTACCTGATCTGGCCACATCATTTTGTCTAGACTCAACCTCAACATGCTCATGAGCACCGACCCCTCGATCCTCTACAGTTGCTATACAGAATGTTACATTAATCCAAACACCAATTGTAATTACATATAAAAATTTTAATAGCAAATGTATACCTCCACCACTAGGATGCACATCATGCGAACCTTCATTATGCATAGATTGTGTAGAAGGATTGTCAGGCTGCATTCCAATATCCTACACATTGTTATCATTGCTTTCTTAAAACAGATATACTCACTTTATATTAGAACTTAACATCAAATAGACTAATTGGTAAAGTATTCAATTTGAAATAAATTTCATTTAGCTTATTTACCTGTGGCTCAGATGCATCATTATTTGAACCTTGCACACTGATTTCAGCTCGTAGCCGTTCAGCCACGGCTCTATAGCCTTGTTGGAAGCCAATTCTCTTATCCTCTTCTGTGAGGCATCTATTGAACTCTGACCCCTACATTTTTTCTTGGTATGGTGAATTTTACTTGCATTGTTTGATCAAAAAAAATTTCCTTGCAATATATAAAAAAATTGATACAAGTTTTCATTTACTAATACTTACAACTCGTGCTTGAAGTTTGGAAAAACCACCAGAGCCGAGCTTGTGTGTCCCGTGCTTTTCTAATCTTGCCTTTGTTTCCTTTTATGTGTCAGGCAATCTATGAAAAGTTTGAAATATGTTAGAGAACAGTATAGGAAAAATTTAGAGGTTAATTAGTACATAATTACATTCTCAAAAGTATCACATACCTTGCTCTACTCTCTACTGGCGTAATTCCTTTTTTCATGTCAGCTTTATACTTTCCATCCAAAATCAAACCCTGCCACTCAGCCTCAAGAACACAGGGCAGACGCTCGTGCCTTGGGTTAACCTCTAAATATTTCCTGTACTGGTCCCTAATATACTTCAAACATAAACCAGCTCTTTCAAGGAGCTTGTTTCTCTCGAATGCACGAGGTCCAAAAAGCTGGGTCATACTATGTACAAGATCATCCTTCAACTTTTTATCTTGGTTATTCCACCTTTTAAGTAAAAAAAAACATGTTAGACTCATAAATGAAGAGAAGCTACCTTTAATATAGTTCAAGAAATTGATGAAAAGGAAAACTATTCTAGCAATGATATGAAATCAAAATAGTGGTTTGGGGTTTTAGTTAGGATATGATGTTCCACCATGTACGTATGGTGGGCCCGAATATCCGCAAACACTCGTCACCAAGTTTTCGCCAAAAAATATCATTCCCTACAAAATAATCATGGGATCATTAGTCGATGAAGAGTGATCAAAAACTAAATTACTATTATATCACTATAGAATAATAATAACTTTAAAGTACCTGGAAGTTTGGATACTTTTAAGGGAACGCCTTCATCGTCACTGATGATCAATACGCAATCCTTCACCGTTCCCGTACTAGGAACACGGGAACATCCAGGAAATGATGTTGCATCAGGACTTGTTGCATCTCCTATTGCAAAAAATGAAAACCATTATCAAATGCCTCCAAGAAATAATACTTCAAGGGAAATAAATTGGTGCAGAGCACCCATGGCACAAACACAATCAAGGGATCTACATCGTAAACACATAACACTTAAACACATAACAAAAGAGAGAAAAAGAGGGATTTGTGTACCAGTAGATGGTGCAACAGTTGGTGCATTTAGGCTGTGTGTTGTTGACATGGCAGTCGGCAAGACATTTGTGGCTATCTTGGATGGAGGCGGCGTTGTCATATCATCATGGAAAGGAGCTGAAGAATAAAATTGTTAGAGCATGCATAAATATAGAATGCGTGGACTAGCATGGACAAGATTGTTAGAGCATTAAAAAAAAAGATTGTTCGAGCATGTATTGTCAATGATTATGATCATTCCTATATATATTCAGTGGAAAACACAAGTGGGGAATGGAACATGTGATCTACCTGAACCACTTGCAATACCGGCCTCATCATGGGAATGGGGTTCAAAATTATGCAAATAACTCTGTAAAGACAATGCATCCATATTTTAATTAATGTCATAAAAGAGCATAACATAAAAATCATTATTGAACTCTTGTAATAATTAAAAATTTCATTAATACTTACTTTAAAGTTTTCAGAAGTGCGCAACAACTCAGCTGCCCTGTCTTTTATTTCCTGAGTCTGAGGATGTATGGATACCAAACGTAGAAGTTCTTTCCCAATTTTCTTTAGCAGCTTTTTAATGGAACCAATCGGGTCATCGGTCTCTGCTAAATCAATAAAAAAAGTTTCCACAAGGGGGGACTCCTGAGGGACTGCAGGTTGCTTTCCCTCTCTCCGACCACCGGCCCTCTGTGACAACAATAGTATTAGTATTATCAAAATTACTCCAAAACAATGAAGAAAATAACATTAAAAAAAATAACATTTTGCTTCTATCTAGTTTGCACAATTACAATGAGTTTTACCTGCTCATGTGTAGATGAGCTAGGAATATCGTCACCATCACCTTCGGGGGGTTGCTCCATATTGTGCCCCTGTGTCAAAGATCAAGTATAAAAATGTTAGCCAAAAATTTAATAACTAAATGGTATGTTGGAGTCATTGATTAGAAGTTGGTTTAATAGTATGTACCACCCTCATGATAGTAGCCTCGTTTGTATCTATGCGGTTCAAATTGTAATCAATAAGCAGCTCTTCCCCTGCACGTATTGATTTTACCAGACTGATGAATACACGATTTCTCTCGCGCGCCTCAAATATGCAATTGGGTTGCTTTATAGTTGACCCAGGTCGTGTACTATTTATAAAACCTGCAATATTCCCTGTTGCTTTTGGCCTTCCATCAATGTATATAGCCACACTTTTACTTTGATTATTATCTTGCTGTTGTATATAATTTGCCGAGAGTGCATACCTACGCATACTTTTTTTATATTGAACAATATGCATCCAAATTTTGTAACTGTAACATGGTCCAACATACTCCATCAATTCAGAAACTTTGTTGTAAGACACCTTTATGCCATCCATAGAAAATAGGCCCAAACCATGTAATGATGATGGTGCTATGTGATATATCCTCTCATTAACACAAAAATCAGTGTTTATTGGAGGAAGTTCCTTGGGTACCCAATGTTTCTGTAGATGTTGGTACCTCAAGGGCACCTCGATGTCGCCTTTCGTCTCATCATCATAAGAACATGACCCCCCTTGAGCAAGGAAAAATTTTATGTGTTTATTGAATTTCCTTCTAGTCCTTTGACCTCTAGTTAATCTCCCTATTCTAGATAATCTGCATGTCTCACTTTCCTCTTCTATTCCTATATTTCCCTCACTCGAGGAAGACACTTCTGACAAATACCTATTTGCTGGTACCTGCAAATGGGAGAGATCTTAGAAGACATCAATCTTACTATTGATAAGTGTATTAAATAGACTTTCTATAAGGTGTATTGACTTATACCTGTCGATCCATGAGACTGTGCGGGATGCTCTTGAAAGGGGTTCAATTTCCTGCAAATGTAATTCAATTATCGTGAGCATAATCACATCATAATCATAATCACATCCATCATAAGCATCACATAAAAATTAAAAACATTAAAACGTACACATTATAACACTTATAGGTTTTAAATAGATAATGAATAAACTATGTAACCATTTAAGACAAATATATTTCTATCAAGAAATGAATATTAAATACATTAAGGATTGATGGCATACCTTTAAATTTCATCATCATCATCCTCAGCATCATCATCCTCATCATCATCATCATCCTCATCATTGTCGTCATCATCATCGTCGTCGTCGTCGTCGTTGTCGTCGTTGTCATCATCATCAACATCATCATCATCAACATCAACATCATCTTCATCATCATCATCAGTAGCAGCATCATCTTCTTCTTCTTCTTCATGAAAATTTGTCTCAAGAACATCATCCAATAATTGTCGATCGTGATCATCATCTACATCATCTTCTACTTCTTCGGTATCTTCTTCTTCCATCGCATTATACTTTATCGGCCTTCCTCTCGGTTCATGTCTAACAACAAATGACCAACCCGGTTTATGTGAAACCTCTGAGTAAAATACCTGCTCACATTGGCTTGGAAGAACATAGGGCTCATCCCCAACTGGCTCAAACGACCTTGTATTAACCATTGTAAATCCATTATCATGTTCAATAACAGTTCTATTAGGATCATTTGGATTAAGTCGTAGCCTGTACCATTTGACAACGAAGAGTACTAATTTGAAGGAACTAAAGTCGCACTCAAGTATATCATCCAAAATGCCATAGTATTGATTTTTAGACTCTTGAGGATCTAAGTCATTTCTAGATGAAATATTAGTCACTTGAAAGACTGCAGTTATTCTAGAATCACAAGTTTTCTTCGTGTCATCCAACACTTTGACGCGAAATTTTTGACCATTACAGAACATACCCTTGTGGTGTTTAACCTACAATAATATGTGAAACATGTCAAAATTATTATATCGTGAGTTGATAAACATACGGGTGATTAATAATTTTGTACGTACCTGGAAATCTCTTAAACCATATGCTAAATCTATTTCCCTTTGCGTAACATTAGAATCTCCATTACGATGAGCTTCTTTAACCAATGAAGATACACCTTCCCATGTTAATGTGTGACCAGAATGTTGACATCGTTCAATCCATACCGTCATCCAATCAAGATTGTTTGCAATATACAAATGTAGTGCATCCCACTCTCGAGCAACTGTACAAAAAAAAAATAGACGACTTACAAATGATTTATTTTGAAGATTAAGAAATAATTTATTACAATAACATCTTATAATTTATTAACTGTCACTTTCCTCAATCTACCTTTCCCCATCAAGTACTCCCCTTTGAATTTTTTAAAAGGGTCGAGATCCCAAATGCGATCTACATGGATATTTGAAGCAAACTTAGGAAGATATTCAGTAATGTACACCATAGTCTGGTATACCATGTATCCCTCTACCATAGAACCCTCAGGATGTGCTCTTTGTCGAACCAAAGCCTTCAAAGATTTCAAGTGCCTCTCAACCATCCACATTGACCTAGTGTGTGCAGGTCCACACAATTCAATCTCCTCAACTTGGTGTATGAGGTAGTGTTCTTGTGCATTGAAAAAAGTTGGAGGTAGACACTTTTGCATTTCACACAATAAATGAGGAATTCTTCTCTTCCAATAGTTTATATCTTCTTTATGGATTTCTTTAGATGACAACCACCTACATTAAGAGATTCAAGTCACAAAAAATATATAAATACGAGACTTTACAAAATAATATACAATAGATTACATAGCAAGAAAAACAAATCACGAATATAATAAATATATACAACAAATTGAACAGATATTACTGCTTACCTCATGTATTTTCCAAGATCATATATCACTTGTTTGATGTTATTGTTGAAGTGCTCTGGGAGAGATAGAGGTAGCACGTACTGCAGTAATTATAAACCAATCATTTCATTATTTTCTAACATAACATAATGAATAGTACACGTAGTTTATGAATATATTGTAAATACAGAAGAACATAACTTACCTTGATGAAAGTATGCCAATCATGCATTTTGAGCCCTGGCCCAAATTCACTTTTCTTTGATATGAGATTGCTTATGTTCCCAGCAAATCTTGTGGGAAATCAAATTTTTCGTATGACTTCTTTTATGGCATCACTTTGCTGCTCCGTTAATAACCAAGGAAGGGCACTTATATTAATCTGATCTCTATTGCTATTTGAGTGAATGAAATTCTTCAATGCATGATTGGATTCATGAATGTCATTACAAATTTTGACAATTTTTTCTTTGTCACGCCTTCCATCCAGTATTTTCCACAATGTCTCTGTTATATTCTTTCCAACATGCATAAGATCAAACAAATGCACAATTTGTAGGTCCTCGTAGTAGGGCAACCTACTAAATTGTCTGGGATAGCTTTTTAGTCCCTTTGGAAGGTTGTCAGTAGTGCCTTGACGACCTTCACGATCATCAATTACATAATTAGTAAACAAAAATCACAATAGAAATATATAAATTACAAACATAAACCATTAAGTGGAATGACATTACCTCGACGATTAATTCTATTATATTCCAACTTCCATAGGCGAGGTGTCATTCTTCGTGGCTTTGATGTAGTCTCTTCTTTCCCATTGAAAAGATGTTTTTCCATACTTTGATACTTATGATTCCTGTGGAGGAAGTGTCTGTACTCATCAAACACATGCTTTCCTAAAATTTTTGAATGACGAGATTTCATCTTTGGACCACAAACTGGACATGCAAATTTTCCCTTTGTTTGAAGACCTACAAGATAATGATATAATTGGATTATTAAATATGTTGATTTTTATAATTAGAATTATCATGCGCAACTTGAATTCACTATAACATACCACAAAAATGTGTTAGCCCTGGGGCATCATGTATTGTCCATACAAGTATTGCATGGAATTGAAATTGTCTTTGTCCTATTGGTCTAGACACGTCATACATAGTGACACCGTTCCATAACTCCACCAACTCATCAATAAGAGGCTCAATATATACATTCATATCTTTAACTTGATATTTACCTACTTGAATGAACAGTAACATTACATAATTATTGTGACCATTTTACTATAAGATTTGTAAGTACATGTAAATTAATAACTATCAAATGATAAAATACCTGGAACAATCATTGCCAACATAATGTGCTCCCTCTTTATTGACATCCACGGAGGAATGTTATTGTTGATAACAAAAATAGGCCACACCGAGCAAACAGATCTCATCTCTCCAAATGGATTGACACCATCCGCTGCCAATGAAAGCCTGAGATTATGAGGTTCTTCTTTGAAGTGTTGCCACTTTTCCTCTATGTGCATAAATGCTGAACCATCCACAGGGATTCGAATAATTTCATCTCGACTTCTATTGCGTGCATGGTAATCCATAAATTGTGCCAAGCTAGTACACCTGAATAATTGTCGCATCCATGGAATAATGGGGATGTAACGAAGAACCTTGTGAGGCACCTTTTTTGTTATTCGATCTGTTCGATATCTACTCGTATGACATACAGGGCATTGTGTTGCAAATTCATGTTCTTTATAATATATAATATGATCATTGGGACAAGCATGTATTGCTTGATACTCCATTCCAATATCTTTCATAATAGCAGATAATTCTCGATATGAGCGAGGTAGAATATTTGATGGTGGTAACAAAAACTCGCCTATCAATCTACAGCAAAAAATATAAGTTGTTAATATAAACAATATTAGTGGTACATTATTCACCCTTTGTTAACTATAAAGACATATATGACATACCTTAACATACGTGACATTGTTATGTTGGATAAACCATTCATAACCTTCAAGTTCAACAACAACAATACAGCAGAGAGAAGAGTTGTTTGGGAGTCTTTGTATAGGGGCTCGTATGCCTTCTCAAGTAGAGGTACATCAAGGCTATCATCATCATCATGATCAGATCTGCTTGGACTAAATGTGTCATGGATCAATGTATTTATACCATCATCTTCAATTGTGTTTTCTAGCGCATGATCGTCATCTTCCATGGGATCATTATCTTCACCTTGGATATTCGCACCCCCATGTTCCTCCATATCATGTACTTCCCTGGGGAGATCAACCTATATAAAATTGATTAACATAAATAAACCATGATCTTCAACTCATCATCAAGTGATTTCATATGTATATAAATTGTTAAAATGATATAATGAACAACTTACCAGTGGATGATAGTCATGCCCCCCTTCAATGTGACCATTCTCCCTACAATGTCTCTTAACTATTTTGATTAGCAATCTTCTACGGTTTAAGCCCTTACAAATTTTGCAGGGACAATAACATTTTCCATCACCTTTTCTTTTCAAGTTAGACCACAATCTAGCGATTGTCTCCCTATTTTGTTCTTCACTTATATTATCTGACATGATCGTTCTTCGCAGGAAGCAAAAATTGGGCTATGAAAACTTCGGTCTACAACTTTCAGTGACGAAGCAAAATTGTCAAAAGTACACAAATCTTCTTAGACCTAGTTAAATCCTTTAATATTTTAAAAGTCTAGTTAAAATATACATTAGATTAAAAAATATACAATTTTCATGCCTGAGCGCGTGGCTACGACTAGTGCAATGGTCTTCTTGCTTAGCTCTAGAAGCTCTCTAGCAATCAAAACATATAAGCTACAAGGCCTAACAGCAATTTCAAAACATATAAGCTACAAGGCAAGACATATTACATGACATGGCAAAAGGATTAAAATATACATTAGATTAAAATATATACAATTTTCAAACCTGAGCGCGTGGCTATAACTCGTGCAATGGTCTTCTTGCTTAGCTCTAGAAGCTCTCTAGCAATCAAAACATATAAGCTATTAGAATTCATTAACTTTCTGTAATTGGAAAACTCTATTTGATATTAGACCGTAAACTACTACTATTCTCTCCATAAGAACTAAGTACAAAATTCTTTCAAGTTCACATCCATGATTCCCTTTAGATTAAAATATACAGCAAAAATAAGCTAAAAGTCTAGTTAAAATATACATTAGATTAAAAAATATACAATTTTCAAACCTGAGCGCGCGGCTATAACTCGTGCAATGGTCTTCTTGCTTAGCTTTAGAAGCTCTCCAGCAATCAAAACATATAAGCTACAAGGCCTAATAGCAATTTCAAAACAAGGGTCATCAAAAGAACCAAAAATAATGTGTGCAAACAATACCTTGTGAAGTGGTATAGACAATTAGAAGATGCTACTATGTGCTAGGGAACTTCTTAGAACTGTTGGTATATTCTTACAACTTGTTACACCTGGGATATTCTTCTCTGTAGATGCTACTATGTTCCGTGGTCCAAACGGGCCCATAAATGTGGTTGAATAGCAATACATTCAAGTGGCTTACACAAGGGACAGTCACTGTGAGATATCCTCATGTGTGACTGTCCTTGTCACAAATGAGGACATCTCACAGTGACTGTCCCTTGTGTAATTGCCACTTGAATGAGGTCAGTCACTGTAAAGACAACATGATAATGTACACATACAATGAGTGTACATTATCATGTTGTCTTTACAGTGGCTGCCCTCATGTTGTATATTCTTCTCTGTAGATGCTACTACATGCTAGGGAACTTCTTAGAACTGTTGGTATATTCTTACAACTTGTTACACCTAGGATATTCTTCTCTGTAGATGCTACTATGTGTCATGGTCCAAACGGGCCCATAAATGTGGTTGAATAGCAATACATTCAAGTGGCAATTACACAAGGGACAGTCACTGTGAGATGTCCTCATGTGTGACTGTCCTTGTCACAAATGAGGACATCTCACAGTGACTGTCCCTTGTGTAATTAAGTATTGTGGGGAAGCATTCTAAATAACCAAAGCCGCTAACAATAAATTCAACATAGATATGTCCTCATTTCTGGGTATTTTAGCTCTCTAATAGCTGAATACCAGATTAAATAATAATGACAAAAGAAAAATAAACCCAACGTACTCAGAAATTGTAGCTATGATTTTGCGGAGGGAATCTCTCTCGGCGCTGTTGAAAACACAAATGACAACCCACTTGATTTCGTGGAGGGAATCTCTCTCGGTGCTGTTCAAAACACAAATGACAACCCACTTTGTTCAAAACACAAATGATAACCCGCTTGATTTCGTAGAGGGAATCTCTCTCGGCGCTGTTGAAAACACAAATGACAACGTTCCTTTTTTTTTTTGCACTTATATCCCGACCAACATAAGGTCCATTTGTAATACAACATGATAATGTACACTTACAGTGAGTGTACATTATCATGTTGTCCTTAGAGTGACTATCCTCATTTGTTGAAGAAGAAAAGCATTAATGTGGCTGAATAGCAATACATTCAAGTGGCAATTACACAAGGGACAGTCACTATGAGATGTCCTCATTTGTGACTGTACTTACAGTGAGTGTACATTATCATGGTGTCTTTAGAGTGACTGTCCTCATTTGTTGAAGAAGAAAAGCATTAATGTGGTTCAATAGCAATACATTCAAGTGGCAATTACACAAGGGACAATCACTGTGAGATGTCCTCATGTGTGACTGTCCTTGTCACAAATGAGGACATCTCACAATGACTGTCCCTTGTGTAATTCAAGTGGCAATTACACAAGGGACAGTCACTGTGAGATGTCCTCATTTGTGACTGTCCTTACAATGAGTGTACATTATCATGTTGTCTTTAGAGTGACTGTCCTCATTTGTTGAAGAAGAAAAGCATTAATGTGGTTCAATAGCAATACATTCAAGTGGCAATTACACAAGGGACAATGTCATGAGCCGTGACATATTGAACTTAGTATAATAATAAAATGATTAGATGATATATAATAATCTATTATTAACGGTATATAACAATAATATATAATTATTATCAAAAGATAATAATAATATATAGTTAGCATAATAAGTAATATGTTAATTAAATAATATTAAAATATTAATAAATAATATAATTATGATTATAATTATAATATAAATTAATAATAAATAATTATTAATAAATTATATATATTATATTATAATAATATATTAAGTAATAATATTAAATCAATTATTGATATAATAATTTTAATATATAAATAATATTAATAAACCTCTCAATATAAAACAATATGTTATCACTATAATAATATTTATTATAATATTATTAATATTACTAACATCATTAATTATAATATTTAATAATAACAATAACATTAATAATAATAATAATAATAATAACGTTTAAAGCAATATCGAATATCTGTAATCGATATACATCTACATTAAACATCTGCATTATCTATCACGATGAGGAATGAAGAAGTGATACAACAATCACTAGTCATTACACATCGATACCATGAGAGGATGATTAATGAACCAAATACTATGAAGTCAAGATCAACATGATATGAATAAGGGATAGGTCGCTATGTGTTTCAGAAGATGTATTGATAAGCAAGAAGGATAACCATTCATATATTATAAATAATCATTAATTGCACAAGTTTAGACAATGACATATCCGATAAAGCAATATCAAACATGAAGACCCACTAGCAAATATGCACCATCACTTCCTATGTTATCATGACAATAACATAAACTAGATTGAATTCTACTATCTATATCAATAGACACCACATAGGAGGATATCGACTAAAGGATTGAAAGATTATCGATTGTCTGAGATAAACCACATCTTGTAGAAACACAAAAGCATCAGTGATTATATCACAAGCTATTGATGAATGAGGCATCAGTCATGGATAATAAGTACAATGTATCCTTAAGTATTAACAGGAATGGAAGTCAATTTGAAGATCAAACTCCATTACCAGCAATCAACCAATAAATGGACAATTATCAGAAAATGATATTGACTTATATCAGAGTAGAAAGATTGGATATCATCATAACAATATGGGATAAGGCAAGAGTTAATATCGATTGACTAAATACTAATGATAGTTAGACCAAACTAATACAAACACAATGGATGTTAACTACTGGTTGCACTACCAATTAGGGAAGATTACCTTCATAAAAAGATTTGATATTGAGTCAATCTGGGAGTTATCTATGATCAGAAAATAATGAAATAATATTATGTGAACTGTCGGATTATGGAAAGGTCTGATTAACAAAGGGACATGGAGGAAGAAACAAGACACGTCTCATTCATAGCATCTCTTCATTTGTTAAAGACAATATAAGAATGCATTCTCGTCAGTCACTCAAGGCATCATTAGAACTTTATTTACTTCTCCATATTTGGATATACTCAATAGAGCATCTGCCTTTGGCAGTTTGGTTTCAAGTTTATCATTGCAGATCAGAGACAACACCATGATTGCACAGATAGAAAGGATAGTCAGAAACAACATCAATATTTGAAGTTGCAAGCATATAATTCAGAATCTGAAATAGCAACATATCACTCATAGCGATATTACACATTTGCATAATTACATCATCATATCAGACACAGCAAATACATTGCTGTAAGCAATACTTATTGATTGTATATCAATATTGTTTATATCAGACATACCATCATTATACTATCACTATAAGTGATAGGAAACATCATATTCATAGCATATTTCATATCATTATATCCGACAGTGCTATTAAACATATTGGTATCAATATCATCTTGCACACATATTGTGATTGAATCTGAAATAGCGATTGATATCTTAAGTAACCTCCATTACTTAGTTTAATTGTAAGTATCTGATAGAGTAAGTCTGAGAAGTGGAGTAATTGTTCCTATTTTCCAAGTTAGCCAAAAAGGGGACATTACAGACAATCACTGTGAGATGTCCTCATGTGTGACTGTCCTTGTCACAAATGAGGACATCTCACAATGACTGTCCCTTGTGTAATTCAAGCGGCAATTACACAAGGGACAGTCACTGTGTGATGTCCTCATTTGTGACTGTCCTTACAGTGAGTGTACATTATCATGTTGTCTTTAGAGTGACTGTCCTCATTTGTTGAAGAAGAAAAGCATTAATGTGGTTCAATAGCAATACATTCAAGTGACAATTACACAAGGGACAATCACTGTGAGATGTCCTCATGTGTGACTGTCCTTGTCACAAATGAGGACATCTCACAATGACTGTCCCTTGTGTAATTCAAGTGGCAATTACACAAGGGACAGTCACTGTGAGATGTCCTCATTTGTGACTGTCCTTACAATGAGTGTACATTATCATGTTGTCTTTAGAGTGACTGTCCTCATTTGTTGAAGAAGAAAAGCATTAATGTGGTTCAATAGAAATACATTCAAGTGGCAATTACACAAGGGACAATCACTGTGAGATGTCCTCATGTGTGACTGTCCTTGTCACAAATGAGGACATCTCACAATGATTGTCCCTTGTGTAATTCAAGCAGCAATTACACAAGGGACAGTCACTGTGAGATGTCCTCATTTGTGACTATCCTTACAGTGAGTGTACATTATCATGTTGTCTTTAGAGTGACTGTCCTCATTTGTTGAAGAAGAAAAGCATTAATGTGGTTCAATAGCAATACATTCAAGCGGAAATTACACAAGGGACAGTCACTGTGAGATGTCCTCATTTGTGACTGTCCTTACAGTGAGTGTACATTATCATGTTGTCTTTAGAGTGACTGTCCTCATTTGTTGAAGAAGAAAAGCATTAATGTGGTTCAATAGCAATACATTCAAGTGGCAATTACACAAGGGACAATCGATCACTGTGAGATGTCCTCATGTGTGACCTTTGTGAAGGCAAGTGCCAATTTGTACCCAAGTTACCAATATTGTGGCAAAAGTGGGAATGAAGCATTTAGGGGTCAAATTGGGCAAAGAAGTGTAGAAGTGGCCTATGTGAGGTCTAAATAGCCTAACTAAGTCATGGTTAGGGTCTTATGGTGTTTGAACAATAAGTTTTGAACCAAAATCCCAAAGGTTGTAACAAGTTGTCAATGTTGTCATTCACAACATTGACAACATTTGTGCAAGGGAGCATTTTCGAGTAAGATGGTTATGTAACTATATGAAACCATTGAATTAGGCATCAGATCAACTATAAGAGGCCTCCATCAATCTGTGCAAAAGGTTGGGGGGAAAAACATTTGGAATTAAGAAGATTTGTAGAGTAACACGGTTTTAGTGAATTCTTGAGTTTTTTTGTTTCTTTGTTTTTAGTTGATTAATGGATTAGATAGCTCGCAGTGTCTATTGGAAAAGTTAGTACAAGTTGTTTTTTTATTCTGTGTTGTGTTTTTTTTGAGTTTTGAAGCATTCCAACTAGTTTGTTAATTCTTTTGTTAAGTACCCTATCATTGGTTTGAACCAGGCAGGTTGAACAAATGGAGTCTTAGCTCATCATTCCATTGTCAATTTTGTACGGGCTCTTGGAATGGGTGAGGAGACTCCATGTACTATATGTTTGGAAGGAGGGGCCCTGGGAAGCTCATTTTCTATGTTTGCAATGATGTCCTAGGTGAGTCAGTTGAGCACAGTTAGGGATGACAAATCATTACAAGAAGATTACAACAAGTTGAATGCATTGGTTGCTTCAACTAAAATCTCATGGAGAGGTAGACACACATCTAAAGAAGCCCCAAGTCAAATTAGAAGATTGGGTGAGTTTCTTTGGCTGCTAAGAAAACAAACTCTTAGTCAGACTGTCCAAGTTGTGTCAAAATACTTGTTTTCAGGCATGGCTGTAGCAGTTGGTGTACAAAAAATCTAGGAGGAGAAGACCTTAGATATCTTGGAGTTCTCAATAAAGGGCATCTGAATCCTAAGCCCTTTAGGTGGCTTAATATAAACAAAAAGGCTTGACAAAGGCCTAATTGCTAGCAGCCTATTTTTGGGTGCAATTGGCATGGTTTGATGAACCGGATTGAAGTACTGATGAAAAGTATAGGTGAAGGAGTAATATTGAAACCAATAGAGGTCCTAGTGGCCAGCCTCTCCATGGAGTAAAGTTCTAGTTGAATGTGTTTCAATTTGTGAAGACAAGACTAGGAGTGTCCTAGTAGCTAGATTGGTATTGAGCAGAGTTCGTTGTATTTCTTGTTGGTGTGCACTAGTTGAAGGAGTGGGATCTTGGGTAGAGATACCTAAAGAGTGTAGGGATAGTTAAGTACCCTATCAAGTCAAAACATTGGCCTAAAGAGACCCTAGTGAAGGATAGGGAGTGAGCAAGACAAAGTGTTACATCAATTAACAAGATCATTTTTTGGTAATTGTGTACATTATCATGTTGTCTTTACAGTGATTGTCCTCATTTGTTGAAGAAGAAAAGCATTAATGTGGTTCAATAGCAATACATTCAAGTGGAAATTACACAAGGGAATATCACTATGAGATGTCCTAAGTGTGACTGTCCTTGTCACAAATGAGGACATCTCACAGTGACTGTCCCTTGTGTAATTGCCACTTGAATGAGGACAGTCACTGTAAAGACAACATGATAATGTACACAAGTACCGTGAAGGTAGTCGCAAGTTAGGGCTGTTTCATTGCATACCCGAAACAATGAAGACATTACAGTCCACAAAATGTTTGTGCTTGAAAGATGAACAAATAAAATTAAACTTCTAAATAACCAAAGCTGCTAACAATAAATTCAACACAGATATGTCCTCATTTCTGGGTATTTTAGCTCTCTAACAGCTGAATACCAGATTACATAATAATGACAAAAGAAAAATAAACCCAACGTACTCAGAAATTGTAGCTGTGATTTCGCGGAGGGAATCTCTCTCGGCGCTATTGAAAACACAAATGACAACATTCTTGTTTTTTTTGCCCTTATATCCCGATGTGATTTCGCGAAGGGTTACGGTGCTGTTGAAAACACAAATGACAACGTTCCTTTTTTTTTTTGCCCTTATATCCCGACAACATCGCAATTGCAAGTTAGGGCTATTTCACTACATACCCGAAACAATGAAGACGTTACGGTCCACAAAACATTTGTGCTTGAAAGATGAACAAATAAAATTAAAATTCTAAATAACCAAAGCCGCTAACAATAAATTCAACATAGATATGTCCTCATTTCTGGGTATTTTAGCTCTCTAACAACTGAATACCAGATTACATAATAATGACAAAAGAAAAATAAACCCAACGTACTCAGAAATTGTAGCTGTGATTTCGCGGAGGGTTACGGTGCTGTTGAAAACACAAATGACAACGTTCTTGTTTTTTTTGCCCTTATATCCCGATGTGATTTCGCGGAGGGTTATGGCGCTGTTGAAAACACAAATGACAACGTTCTTATTTTTTTTGCCCTTATATCCTGATGTGATTTCGCGGAGGGTTACGGCGCTGTTGAAAACACACATGACAACGTTCCTTTTTAATTTTGCGCTTATATCCCGACAACGTCGCAATTGCGACAGTGCCAAATGTATTGTCGTCGCAAATTGCGACGGTGTCGGGCTATATTTGAAAAAAAAAGGCCAAAACCGCATGACATTTGCCTGCCGTCGCAAATTGTCGTCGCAATTTCACCCCAAATGTATTAGTGGAGATCTCCAAGAAGTGAAAAGCTCATGAATGCCCCATGGAAAGATCCAATCCATATTCATCAGATCCAAAAACTTCTCCCATATTCTTCGAACATAGGCACAATGAATAGTCATATGATTGATGTTCTCCTCATCATTCTTGCAAAGACAACATGTGTTAGTTAGACATAAACCCTTTTTTCTTAGATTATCAACAGTTAAAATTTTATCCTGCAATAAGATCCAGAAAAACACATTAATTTTAGGGGTTAAGCCTGTAAACCAAGCTCTTGCCCAACAAGGTTCAAGGCAATTCTCATAATTCTGCATATACAAAGATGAGACCAAGAAAGAACCATTAGAATTATATCTCCAGATTGAAGTATCATCTTCATCAATGAGGAAGACAATATTCAAAATTTTATTCAAACTTCTAAGAGAAGGATCCACCCTAGACAATTCAGTCCAGTTATCCCCTTCCCAATAGTCAGCCACATGAGATCCAAAAACTAGTTTACATTGCAACATCTTATCTTTCCAATTAGAGTCAGAATTAAGAGGATGATCCAAAATCCATTCATCATCCCAAAAATGGATAGTCTTGCCATTTCCAACCTTCCATTTAATACCCTTCTTGATCATCTCCTTTCTCAAAGCATTATTCCAAATGACAGAACCTCCTTGTATAGATTCACATTGATTGTTTAAATCTTTCAAGTGATCCATTTTGGAGATCCCCATTTTTCATTTTCCATCTCTTGCATACCTAGACCCCTCTCGTGAGGTTAAAACCAAGGATATTATTTTGTAGAGTTCTATAAAAACAATCATAGCTCTTCCTAGTATCCTTGTCTAAACTAAAATTTAATTTTTAGTTTTTGGTTCCTTTGTATTGCCTAGCCAAGGTCTTAGAAATAAGCAAAATGTAAGAAATAAAAGTGGTGTATTATAAAATAAAGTTATATTCCCCGAGTATTCTTTATATTTTGTATTTATATCCTAGACTCAATCATACGAGAGGAATCATATGTTATGTTAGAATGTGGAATTAGACAATATATCAGGATCAATCATAAGTAGAATTCAACAAATAGTTCATACTATAATACACAAGTATTGATAAATCTTAGTATATTGGTATGCACTTTATATTGCATTCTCATCGTTCTAGATTTAAATGTCTTATACATCTACATTCCATCCTTATATATTACATATAGTCTTCTTATTTACATACTTTCATCTTACTTTCTATATATCTCTTCTCGTACCCTTACACATGCTCATGCTTTGTTAGATTCTATTATATATTATACATATATTTTTTTATTGGGATGTATCCCTTATACATCTATTCCTTAAGGTGTATTGTTGGCCTTGAGCTTCACAACCCTTCAACAATGGTTTGTGGTAAGATATGGTGCACTATATCATTTATTATGTCATTTAACCTACCAACAAAGGTAATGCTAACTCTTGAAGTTGTGAATTATGATTAAATTTTTTTTGGATGTTGGGTTATTTTATACATGAATGCATAGACTTGCTAGAATCTACGATTGCACTAATTTGTGTGCTAATCCATAATACTTAAATCCTTCTTAGCAAAAAACATGTTCACAAGAGAATGTTATGTATTATAAGTGTTTAAGTTGATCCAATGAATAAAATAAAAAATTTCATGAAATCGCACAAAGATTGGAAAGTGCAATGGATGGGCGCTTCTATATCATAGATGCAACCAATGGAGGGAGTGAAAGTGAAAAAGTTTGTGGGGTTATTGGAGAGGAGATTTTTTATTCTAACACCACAATAGATTTAGGAAATGTGGAAGATATAAATGAGAGGGATGACAAGGGCTACTTGATCTAGTTGACTTGTTGTTGGTTGGTAATAAATATATTTTATATATTGTGCTTGACTGTTGGGACATAGATTTTGTAAATAGATATATGCATTACTCAAATTCCAAAATAATAATAGTATAATTCTATACTACTCTAGATGAGGC
The DNA here is from genome assembly GCA_027943335.1 of Chamaecyparis obtusa. Taxonomy (NCBI): domain Eukaryota; kingdom Viridiplantae; phylum Streptophyta; class Pinopsida; order Cupressales; family Cupressaceae; genus Chamaecyparis; species Chamaecyparis obtusa. Next base: position 6,701 of record BSBK01006154.1, on the reverse strand, counting down.
CATGTACATTTTGGTCTTTGAACACTTTATCTTCACATGAAAGAACTATATGAACTCTATTGGTTTAACCTAAGTTGGTATTCACCTGTCCTTCACTATGCTTATATTTAAAATAGGGAGGTGCTATAAAGTACCTCAAGAATATGTTGTGTTCAAAGAAAATATTTGGAACTTCATTTTTTATAGGTCAAACACCTTTGACAATGCTAAGTATTGAAGCCATGCCAAATAAATGATGCAAGTCCCTTGGGCATTGGTGGGATGAATTACTTGTCAAGATAAGATAAAATTGTTTTTGTGATCAAATGATATGTGTTGTGATAATCAAATTATCTAAAAATTTGGTGAACTCACAATTTGGGACAATTTTTGAAAGAAAGATCCTAAAACTTGAGGTGTTTAAGTACTCAAGCAAACAAAATAATATTCAAATTCTAAAAAATTTAGCCTTCTAAGGAAAAAAATATAGCATTTGAATCAACTAGAGAGAATCGTAGTATGGAAAAATCCTTCTACGCCCACAACCTAATTTAGAAATAAAAGATCTTAAGATATTCAAAACAATTCATTTTATGAAAAGAATAAAAAACTCTAAAGTAATAAATACAAAATTAAAGTCAACTTATACATAAAACAAAACTAACTAGCCATTACAAAATTGCATTTATATAGCCACCCAATATAATTATAAAAAGGTCAAATATAAAATTAAAAACATACAGTTTTATCCCTTATATAAATTCTATATATCCACATAAATTATACAATGTTTAGTGCAAGACTAGTCTTCTAACCTTGAATCATCCTCTACATCTTGGTCTTGTAATGATGTTAGAACCTATTTGTCATTGTATTTAGTAATAATATATAAATAACAAATATACATAAGCGAATCTAAACATAGCATTCCACAAAGTGCTTCGCGTTCCTCCCCATTATTCAAATTCACTAAAAAATACATCTCCCCTCGAAGTTTAACATTTGGAAGTCTGTGAATTTTTTAGGATTTTTTAGGATAAAAATATGATAATTATTAGGTATTGGTGAAAGCAATTTAAGCCAAGTTTGGCTATGTTGAAATTGTCTCCAAGTCGTCTATTTAGGTAGCCCATCCATTTCTAACTTCTCCACTATAATGGTTTTCATGTAAAAGGCATTTTAAAAATGTGACTTATCAACTACTTTATTAATATCATTTTAAAATTTGATGGAATTCTTCAGCTCTTTATTCTAGAACTCCTTGAGTCTTCAATGGCCTTAAATTTCACTCTAATAAAAAATAGTTTCTCTAGATCTTTGTGATGGTGAGCATATTGGAATATTCTTATTCTTCATTAAAAAGGAACATCTTGTAGTGGGGCAGGCTATATATTTAAATATTTGTAATTTTGTTTATATAGATGGTTTTATACAATAAGAAATGTATAAATGGTGTATTATAATTATAATTTTAATTATAGCCAATCTTATTTGTATCCGTTTAGAGGAATAGTTTTGATTCTTAATTATTTATTTTCATTTACGATTGGGTTTATAATTTGTACAATTAGATCATTGGTCAATTTTGTAATTTATAAAGATAAGTCCAAAAGTTTTAAATTTGAAATTAAAAGTTGAGCTTGACTTAACCCTACCAATTAATCATTGTGTGCCAACTTGAAACACAAAATGTTTTCTATCATCTTTGGAGTTGCATTTAAGGATAACCCTAGTTTATTTTCTAAAGGAAAGATGTTCAAAGCATCTAAAAGGTATCAAAGAATCTTATAGCATCACCGTTCTAGCATTCACAGAGTGATCATCACAACATTATTTGCTTACATGAGCATCTAAAGTATTCTCTATATATAATTAACTATTTTTATTCTTTCCAAAAAAATTCTAAATCAAAATCCCAAGGGTTTAACCAAGGGAATTCACACTTTTCCTAGCTCAAACCACTCAAAGAAATCCATAAACATTTCTAATATAACATAACAAAACACATGCTTCAAGTTTGCACCAACCCATGAGAATTAGAGTTTAGTATATATTGGGTTTGCAAACAAAAGTTTAAATCTATAACCGTGGGTCAAATTCAAGGTTCTTGCATATCAGTTTTATAGTCACAAAAATAATAGACAATGAATTCTTAGATTCAAACTCATTCATCTATTAATCATAATTTGCAAACTAGTGAATCATCTATAGTCATATGCCACAACATATCTACATCAAATTTCTAGCTAAGTACCTTTTATTTATGTTTTCATATTTTAAAATTATTTTAGCACTTTATTCTTGATTGTATTTTATGCTAGTTGGATAATTCTTAGGTAATTATCTAATTTTATTATTTAATTATTTGATCTAAGAGAGATATATGTAAAAGGGTGTTACAAGTAGTAGTTGTCGTTGCACCAAAAGATCGACCTGTTAATGCCCGATACAACCACTATACTAATAGAAGACACAAGAGGCGGTTAAGCCATGTCACGAATCCTAAGGGGAGCACTGACCATTTTTCCAACAAAGGGTTCATATTTTTATTTTTATTTTGGTGAAGCTATATACTATTAGACCCTCCAATAAGGTTTTTATTTTTATTTTACATGTTAATTTTTTTTTATTTAAGTTGTAATATTCATATTCCTCTTCTTCCATTGATTTTTTATTCATTATCTTTCTAGGCTTTTATATCAAGTGCTAACCAAAATCCTACTTTGGCTTTGAGGAGTGCACACCTAAACCCTTATAGCTTATCACTTAGTTGATCTATATATCCCTATTAGCTCCACGGATAATAGTAGTTTCAAGAAGAATCTAATTTTAATCATGATACAAGTGTGAATAAGGAGTTCTATCCCAACACACTAGTCATTTTTAAATAGCTGGCTAACGGTACTTCGAGATGGATTTAGCTAAAAATATTCATATTATATTTATTTATAGAATATTTAATTTTAAAATTTGGAGAGGGGAGAAAATAGATTCAAGAAAATTAACATGAAAAAAACAAAGAAATCAAATGTATACCTTAAATATTGTGTTCTCCTTGATTGAACTTGAAATTGAATGCAGTTGTATTTGATTTGCTCTTGACAATGATTTGGATTTCTCAACAAACCTACATAATCTTGGTATGATCAAAATAGTAGCATAATTTTGAAAATTATGTCTACATATTCCATAAAGTTGTTGATTAGATTGGAGATATATAAATCTTGATAGGCAAAGTCAAGGGCTATGGTTAAGAGGCTAAATGGATGGCTTAGATTGAATAATGATTGGTGCTATGAAGGATTGAATGATTTAGTCATTTGACAAGTTCCACATGATAGGAAAGATATAAGGCTTGGGATAAGGTTAGGGAAACATCATTGTGGGAATGGCTAAGATTAAAAGGTGTCACATCCCATCATTTTACTTAAATAATGTGATAAAATAGATTAAAGTATTAAGTTAATTATCTCAAGATTCTTTGATTATGGATAAATATGATATAATTAGTAAATTCAAATGCAAATATGTTGATATTATGATTTCCAATATTGTGTGTGTGCTTCAGCTATGGTTATGAGAGCTAACCTATTGACGTATTCCTAAGTGCAGCTAAATGTAGGTATGAATAAAAGGATAGAACATGGTTGAGGAGAAGCCATATAGCTAGTTGGTAAAGAATGGTCATGATAGATACATCTTTAACACACTATACAGTCTCATTTAGATATACATTTCAAATGATATGTGAAAAGAAGCTAAGGTGTGGAAAACGTTTCCTAACACTAATCTAGTGGGGGAGATAGTGCAAATTTTATTACAAATATTAACTATTACAGAAATAGAAATGCATTCAGAACCTGATATAATGAACATGCACAAAGATACACAATAATGAACACAAGATGTATCATGGGGTGAACCCTTTAGAGATAAAAATCCAACACTCTAAAAGCATGCTATTTTGTATTTTGGTAAACTAATAGTTACAATACATTATTAACACTTATCTTCTTCTAGATAAGTCTACAACTAACTATCCACACTTTGGACTAATTTTTGTTGCATAACACTTCACCTACAATACAAAACATGCACAATTCTCTCCAATATCACCCTATATAGAGAAATACAACTCAAAAGGTAGCTTATAGATGAATATATAAGATGGGGTCATGCAAAACACTTGGGGATAACTTTTAGCCATCTAAAAGCATGCAAATGATACATGTACATCTCCAAATGACTCCTCATTGAAACATCTTAAGTTGGGTGCCCAAAATTTTCTATCTTGACATATGTTAGATACTCTTACACATCTTAAAACTATCAAAATATTATAATAACTCACAACACACATAGTTTATAGAAAATCTATCACAACCTTTCATTAATAGAATATTATCTTACATGTTGTCATAACCCAACTTGGGCATCTACTTATGGGATAAGGAATATGGATCCACTAGTACACACAAGGAATTAAACCTACTCACATCAATCCACATTTAAGGATGATTCAATTTTCCCAACTACAAGCCTATTGGAAAGAGTTGGGCTAAGATTGTTTAGAGTTATCCTTCTTTTATGCTTGTGTAATTTGAATTGACTCAATAGAAAACTAGGGAAATGATGTAAAATTGACTATGATAAACATAATTAGTAAGTTACATGTCTAATAAGAAAACTTTGAGCATATATCTAGAAAGGATAACTAGAGGGGAACTTGACACTAAAATTCAGGCTCAATGTTTGAAGTCAATTTACACATGGACTTGGACTTAGGATGTCACTTTGATTCTTCTTCTGAAGTTTTGTAGAGAATGTGTCAAACAATTTTGCTAATTAATACTGTTACAATCACTTATTTTAGAGTCTAATTTGTCTTGGCTTGGTCTACACTTTTTGGATCTACAACACTTTCCTTCTTGATCTAAAAACCTACACACAATAAGAAGAAAAATGGTGTTTGTATCATACATGGGCTTTCCTTAGTGAAGCCTCAGGAGGATTTAACCTTCCCTATAATAACTATAATTGGAAAATAAGCTTAATCTAAAGTATAATATCAAATATCACAATATTATACCTCAAGCTTGACAATGTTGATGAATTTTATACTCTTTGAATAGGATCCTCAAGTATTGTTGATGCAACAACATGACACCTCAATACAAGATAAATCATAAAAGCTTCTTGACATGATGATTATTAAAATGTGTTTCTCTTTAATTATTAGATCTAAATAATTTTTACCACAATACTTTCTCTTGGATGTAATTAGGAAGAATGATGATTATCAAATGCATTAGAAAGATACCCTTATATAGGGTTCCTAAGGTATTTAATAAATTAGGTGAACCTCCAAGGGCCATGTACAAATATAAAGATCAAATAATAATTTATGAGAACCATCACATTATTATACTCAAATTTGGGCCCAGTTTGGTGAGACTATGGTGCCAAGAAACATATTTTACCCAAAAAGGATGAGAAAAATAGATTAAAATATGCATAGATTAGGATACAATATTTGATCTCCATACAATCATATGACAAAAGTTTGACTATGAATGGGCCATAAATATGCTAAGAAAGAGAATTGAGTAGACACACTAAGGAAAAGATACAAAAAGGAGTGTGAAATTTTATGACACTAAATTTATCCCTCAGTTTAATGAGAGTGTAAACTTACAATCATACTCACATTAAATTAAATGAAAGAGAGGGGAAGAAATAGAAAGGGATAGAAACCAAGAGAAAAGCTACAAAGAGATAAGATGTCACTAAGATAGAGAGAACAAGCTGACAAACTTAGGATCTTAACTCACACAAATACATCTAAGGAAGGATATAGAACACAAATAAAAAAAAATCCAAAAGAAAAGGAAAAGAACAGAGAAAACAAAAGAAAACAAAAATACACACTAAAGGGGTTAGTGCTAGAAACAAAGTCTCCAAGTCAACTAGTTCAAGAGACCTCGACAAAAATTGTTTCAATTTCTAATATCATTCTTAGAGCTCTATTGCAAGAGAAAAAATGGTCCTACAAATAGAGCAAGAGGATACACTAAGTGAAGAGACAATAAAACATGATCCAACAAATAGAAAGATGCATCATGTTATGGGTTCATGGGAAACCATCCATGCTACTAGCCAACAAAGTGTGTCATGTTGGGTGATTCATATTAGAAGTTGCGGATGTTACTATCTTGTAAGTTGTATTATGTGTGATCCATGGAAGAGAGGGAGAAGCACAAATTGTCCTAGACAACAAAGTTTATTTATGATGTGTGATATATGTGAACTAGAGTCAAATCAGTTTAGAAAGGTTTATTTATACTAGTTGACTCTAGATATTATAAATTAAAAACTCTTTTTTGTTAAATTATCGACACAGAAAAATATAACCAGACAATACCCTATGTTTGGAAGGTAATCCAAAAACTCAACTGTAAAATAGGTGTTGTATTAATACCAACACAAAGATTACTAAACAAAGCTTTGTATTTTCAAGGTAATCTAAAAGTGCAACTTCACCTAGAAAAAATACTGAGGAGGCCCCATGTGTCCCAACTCTTAAGATGCCAACATACCCCCATTTTGATATCTTAAGGAAGATATATATATCTATATATATAGATAGATATATATATCTATATATATATACATATATATATATATATATACATATATATATATATATATATATATAATATATA